>JAFVLL020037989.1:0-27605 GCA_021397915.2 Tor tambroides
TTTGGAACACAGCCAGCATGTGACATTTGTTAAAGACTCTCTTCTCAAAACAAAGCAGTCTCATACTCCCAAATAGGCCCTTGATATGTTCTCTAAAAACCCCTTGAGTTAACAAATGAGGCTTTAATTGAATTATGCATGTTAGGAGAGCAAGAGGGGCTGAGAAACAAGGATAGGGAGGGAGATCTGAAATCAGAATGTCAAGTGATATCTTCCATCACGGATTCTCGTGTTTGAAGGGCAGGTGCGATTCGATGGCTCCCATTTCATTGCCTCAGGCTGGCCATTGGCACTCCATTCTACAGCCTGTGAAATTTCTTGTTACGGCCTGCACATGGCGCTTACATCACACAACTCTCTGCAGGAGAACACATGCTCCAGCCCCAATACATCAGCCTCTCTCGATTATTTGCTCATACTGAGATGTTTTAAGGCCGGGTTTGCTCTAAATGTCTCAGTTGTATGGAAGGTATGGAACAGAATATGCTGTTCCTCAGAGCAATCAGTACAGTATTATTATAACAATAAAGGTTTGAGGGTCATTTTCTGAAGAACACATGGTTTCTGTCTGATTCATACACAATTTAAAACCACATTTTAAAAGTTTTGTTGAATTTCTTATTTTAATGTCTTAAATTTTAATTAAAAGGGGGGGAAAATAAAAAGGAGAAAAAAAGAAAATAGCAATAATAATAATAATAATAATACAATTTTAAAAGCAATAGTAATGAAGAATATCCAAATTATTAAGAATATAAAATTATTTTTGTAATATTTTAATTAATTTACACAATTTGCATCCTTTAAAATAGAATGTTAAATAATAAGGTAGAAAAGAAATGTACAGCACAAATGCATATAAGGTTTTTATTTATTTTACAAAAATATTTTAATTTTTATTTAAAAATAAACAACAACAACAACAACAATAATGAGCAATAGTAATAGGGATGCTTGCCTTAGCAAACACCACTAAAGAAAATTACAATTAAAAACTAAAATTTCTGAATTATATCATTAATATTGGTAATATTCTGATTCATTTACAGAATTCAAAACCTTTAAAAATCGGTTGTTTAATTTTCTCCTAAATAAAAAAAGCAAGAAACAAGGGTACAGTACAAATTCATGTGAGGGGTTTTTATCTAATTTAATATTGTATTAATTGTTTTCTTAAAACAAGGAATAAATGAAAAATAGCATACAAATAATAAATCTTATGAGCAATAGTTAGAGATGCTTGCCTTAGCAAACACTACTAATAAATTTAATAATTGATATTAACTCTCTGATTCATTTACACAATTAAAAGCCTTTAAAAAAAAAAAAAAAGGTGCTGTTTATTTTTCTTGTAATTAAAAAAAAGAAGAAAGAGTGTACACTACAAACGCATACAGATGACTTCTACACATTTCTCCCCGCACCTGGAGGCTTCCAGTAAGATCTAAATAAATGGTTCTGAGGCTTGCTCACCACACCATAGCAGATAAAGGTCATTTGGCTCGTTAACTCTTTTCCAGAGGAACAGCCTTTGTGTCTTTGAGGTCTGATTTCAAAACAATGTGCAGAACCGTGTGAAGTTAGCAGCGAGGCTGAGCTTACAGTTTTCTGACTTTAATCAGTTCAGCTTCTCTCTTCTGCTCATTTAGCTTAACAGGATCCTCTGCTAGTCTGCTGCACCGGAGGCATTTAGAGGAGATGATAACATTTAATACACTGACACCCAGCTTTGTTCCACCTTCTTGTTGCACAACATGAGCATTGTGCACAATATGCATTACAGAGCGACGTCTGAGAATTAAAGCTGAAATTAAATTAAAAAACAAAATGCAAAGATAAGTTATGGTTTAAAACAAATGAGTAGTATATAACATTCTGCACTATTTCTGGGTGACTAATCAAATGACCAGATTTATGACACTGAGCTCCTACAAAAATGTCAAAAGGTGAGGTGTACTTCCATTGAAGGGGACATGATGCTCTTATTGTCAATTGTCAATTTTCTTTTACTTTCTTTTAACTATTCAGATTGCTAATTTACAACACCGTTTATGTTCAGTATGTCTTTTGTTTTTTGTTCTCTTACGTTTGTATTGTTACCAGAAACTTCTATTTAAATTTTCTATCCATCAAAAAAAATAAAAAAAATAAATTAAGTTAAATTAAAAAAAATCCACAAAAATATTAATTAACATAACTATTTTTCTATTCTATATTTACATTGATAATAAGAATAAATATTTCTTGAGCAGCATATCAGCATATTAGAATGATTTCTGAAGACTGGAGTAATGATGCTGAAAATTCAGCTTTGCATTACAGAAATAACTATAAATAAAATAACAGAAATAAATATAACATGTTAAACATATTAAAATATAAAAGTAATTTTAAATTGTAATAATATTTCACAATATTACTGTTTTCACAGGTTTCAATATTTTGAATTATCCATTGCATTGTTTTAAATGTCCATAAACTTTTGTCCATGTAATATATTTCACTCAAAATTCATTACTGTACATCAAATCTAAAAGAAATGCAGACTTTTTGACAATTAAAAAAAAAGAAAGAAAAATCTAAAAGTTCAACCTATTTTTTTGACCAAAGAAATGGAGACTTGTTGACAATTAAAAAACAAAACAAAAATAAAAACATCAACCCTGAACATTTGAACAGTAGTTTGATTTGTAATAAATTGTTATATTAAGTTATAAAAACTGCAAACTAAAACCATACGGTATTCATCTGGTATCCAATTTTGTACCCCAAGTATAAATATGCGCACAAGTGCACACATGCAAACACATGTGAGACTTGTTTGGTTGCGATATATTATGATGTGAATGTGCTCATATGCTGGAATGCTATTGGCATAAATGAAGTAGAGCTGGATTTGTTATTAGGACTGGTGGAATTGATCAGTTGCAAGTTAACACAATGGCCTGGTCTCAGAGGGTTTGGGATCTGTTTACTGCATCAGTGCCAGAAATGACGCTGACCTCCAAGATCGCAGACTGCAGCTGAATTGAGGACAGGAGTCACAACTATAGCTTAAAGCTGAAATATGTCATTTCTGTGCCACTAGCGGTTCCATTAAACTTACCAAGAACAATCCTGAAGCGCAGCCCGGGCTGGCTCAAGGGCTCAGGGATGATGGCTCATGGCTCAGTCCTTGCGGGGACTGAACAAACAACCTTCTGGTTACTGGCCCTAAGCCTTAACCACTACTTCACCACACCACTATATTCTTATGATGTCTTACATCATTCCCTTAATGCAAGAGTTTGCACCAATCTTTGGCCCAAGAGGGTGAATCTTACAGAAACTTCACTCCAAGAAAAGTCTATAAAAATAAGGCACATTGTACTGTGTTAATATGAAATATGTATTGGTTTTTCACAGGTGTTTTACCTGTATTTTGTTTGTATATGTGAGAGAAATTGGGGGGATTAGTTTCACAATAACATCACTTCATCAGAACTGATTTGGAGAAATGTAGCACTTGCTAACCATTGGATCCTCTGTAGTGAATGGGTGCCGTCAGAATGAGAGTCCAAACAGCTGATAAAAACATCATAATAATCCACAAGTAATTCACACCAGTCCAGTCCATCAATGAACATCTTATGAATTGAAAAGCTGCACATTTGAAAGAAACAAATCCATCATTGCAACGTTTTTAACTGTTTCTTCCGGCTAAAATATGAGTACTTTCTCCATAATATTGCAGTGAAAAAGTCATCTAATCTGAATCAGGAGAGAAATATGCACGGATCAAGCACTGTTTACTGATATATAATTGAGACATGTGGGTGGAGTTTGATGTGGGAGGACAACAGGGAACAGACTTTTTTTTTACTGGAGGAAGAGTTATTATGGATTATGGACTCATACTTTGGCCAGAAGTGTAAACAACTTAATTATGGATTGATTTATTACAAACATGTGGCTTTTCACTTCACAAGACGTTAATTGATGGACTGGAGTCATGTGGATTACTTGTGGATTATTTTGATGTTTTTATCAGCTCTTTGGACTCTGACGGCACCCATTCACTGCAGAGGATCCACCTGGTGAGCAAGTGATATAATGCTACATTTCTCCAATGTTTGGAAACAAATTCATCTAAATCTTGAATTGCTTAAAGGTGAGTGTATTTTCAGCAAAGTTTCATTTTGGGTGAACTATTCCTTTTAATTCTGTCAACCTGCTTTTTCACGATAGTTTGCTCGTTACTGATCCACCCTCCATAAGGCATGAATAGGCCAACAGTAAACAGGACATGAATCACAATTTTCCCTCAGTCAGTCACCATGGATACCAGACCCAAGCACCTGTAGTTCAGTCAGGCAGATGTTGGGGGCTGGACCGCTAGGAACGGCATCAAACCATCAAGAACATGCAGATCAGAAATCATGCAGCACTTTTCACGAGCCGATCTGCTCCCTGTGTTCTCTGGACTCAGTGGGACTCGGCGCCCTTCAACTTCTCCCTCTTTTCACCTACGACCCTGCATTTGCCTCCATCTTCATGTTTTTTGCATGCAAATGTCAGATGTTTCTCCTGCCTCCAAATCAGTGAGGAGAAGGAGGGGTGCGCCGTGTTGAACGATGACAGCGAGTCTGGATGCCGGGGTCACATTTTCATTGAAAAGTGGAATGATGGGTAATTGCACATGCAGTAATAATTCCTTTAAGCACCTGCCCTCTTCTGGCTCTCTCTCTCTCTTACGCTCTCAGTAACAGCCACTTTCCATGTTGGAAATGCATTATAAATGGGGCTGAAAATAGGGGCTGACTGCAATTTTTGCAACAGTGGGGCACGCTTTGTCCTTCAGAAGCAAAGGACTGGTGTGCTTTATCGACATGCGCTTCTAGCTGACGTTTAACACAGCATTCACAACCGAGAAATGCAGAAATATTCTCTTCATTTGCCTTTACACTTTTTAGCTCAGTGCCTAATTTACTTTTTAATTATTATTATTTAGGATGTCAAATTGCTTTTCATGCTTGATTTTTACATTGCACAGTGAAACTGCAAGGCTATCTCATTGAGGAAAATGGTGATAATAATTTGATGGCAATAAATAGACTGTAGGTCAGTGTCTTAATGGAGCAAGTTTGGGAAGTGACAACTGAATTTAAATACAGAAATGAAAATTTTTAGTCTGTGTTAAATACAAATGTTAGTAAAATTGCCACAATGATCACCATAGCAATGTTTTGCTGTAAAACAGCAGTTTACATTTACCAGCATTTAACTGGTTTGATGTTAACCATTTTTTCACAGAGTATATGTATTAACATTAAGGATGCACATTATATTGTATCTGCACCGTATCAGTTACTGTCTGATATTTGTGATTGTTTATTTTTAGACATCAAATTATATTGGATATTCAATATATGATGTATTTATTTATTTTTTAATGGAAACATTTATTGAGCCTTTAGACTAAATGTATTGTATTGTATTATATTATATTATATTATATTGCATATAGGGCCTAGGCTTTATGGCTAAGAACAGTTGCTAATATTTATATGGCTAAAAAGACAAGATTCTGATAACTTGTAAATCAATGAGATCTTTGTAAAAGTATAACAAAATACTTACATAAAATGCATGTAAATAACAGTTGTCACTCTTTATCTCCCAATAATGTCTTAGTAAGAGATTTTGAAATGTTTAGTTTTACGATCAAAGCTCTGCAGTTTCAAAACATATAATTCAATGCAATAAAATTATGATTGTGAGATGAACAAATAAACATTCCTCCAAAATCTGATATAACATTTGATAAATTAACATGATTTTTTCTAAAAAAAAAAAAAAAAAAAAAAAAAAAAGATCTATGGATAATCAAGTAATCCCAGGTTACTTCAAACCAGTAACTTGGGTGTTGATTTGAAATATTACTATATAAAAGTTATTTTTATGTTTACGTTATAAAAAACAGTAAATATTTTTCAGCAAAAAGACATGTGAACCACAACCTAAAGTTAGACTTTTTTTTTTAAACAATTATACTGAAAAAAGACCTTTTACTTTCTAAAAAACTGTGAACTATCAATCAGATGACAGAGGGCATGTATTATCTGTAACAGCTTTTCTGCAATGTTTTGATCATGTTGATAATTTAGAGGCCTTAGAAATTTATGCACAGTACAGATGCAGATACAGTATAGAGTTAATTGGTTCCACCTGTTTTAACTTGCCCTTTTCTGGAAGCGTAGCTATCTGAGGATGGCTATGTGCTAGCTCGGTGATTGCGCCCCTGCTTAGAGTTGTTAAGTAGTGGTCTCCTTGAGCCCTGCCTAGATAGTACTGTCTCCCCTTACAGGGTTTATAATTGGACAGCCCAGTACTGGTGGTCTTGGCAGTTGCAGTGGTCCCTTTTCCTAGAGACTAGCTATCTGACGATTGCCATGTGCTAGCTCGGTGATTGCTCCCCTACTTAGGGTTTTTAAGTAGCGGTCTCCTTGAGCCCTTACCCTCTCTGGGTTGTAAGTAGACAGCCCACTCTTTGTGGTCTGGGTAGTTTCAGTCGGTCCCACCTCTGGTAGCCCTTCCTACACACACAGCTATCTGAGGATATCTATGTACTAGCTCAGAGACTGCTCCCCTTCCTAGGGTTTTTAAGTAGCGGTCTCCCTGAGTCCTTGCCTAGAAAGTGCTATCTCCCCTGCTAGGGTCGTAAGTAGATAGCCCACTCTTTGTGGTCTGGGCAGCTTCACAGAAAGGTTTACCTGGTTTGGTCCTGTCAGGTAGCCCCTTCCTAAGTATATAATTATCTGAGGATAGCTATATGACTGCTCCCCTTCTTAGGGTTTTTAAGTAGCGGTCTCCCTGAGCCCTTGCCTAGGCAGTGCTATGTCCCCTGCAGGGTTTTAAGATTTAAATCCTCAAAGCACTAATTTAAAGGCATAGCAACAGATTATGGGAAAGACTTAACCCTTTAAGAGCAAAAATGCCTTCCCTTTAAGAACAAGAATGCAAGGAGTTAATGGCTGCCAAAAGCATGAAATCATTGCAAAAAAAAAAAAAAAAAAAAGAAGAAAGAAAGAAAGAAAGAAAGAAAGAAAGAAAGAAAGAATATATATATATATATATATATATATATATATATTAAAAAAAATACGATATGATATATAAAAATATAATGTTTGATTTTCTGGACAACTTTGCCTCACTTATATATGATTAACAACTCTGTACTGTATTGGTTCACCGCTTGATGTCCGATATAAAATCTGGGTCCTGAAGCAAAACCAGCATTGAATTCACCCACTAACCTGAAACGACAAGACGTTAACAACAAGTGTCCAAGTCCAAACATTAACCATCATCTCAGAAGCACATATTAACGGTTTTACAGGGTTTAGGAGATTTCAGCCAACTTGCACACCTTTCTCCTGAGGCCACATATGATACCAAACACTCTGAAAAGAAGCATGCATATTTCCCTATGCATCCTCTCTCCAGCTCTTGACAGACGGAGCCTGACACGGCACTGGTGTGCCACCGCTGATAAGGTCCGCTCTCTCAATCAGCTGCCGGGAGATCGAATTTGAGTTTGAAATTATTACTGACTGCAGCATCTGCTGATGCAAATGTGACGGCCGCAGTGATTATCTTCTGCTTTTTGAGATCTTCTATGCTGTGGGTGGAGAGCGAGGGAGGGGTGCGAACGGACCCCCCCCAGACGCTCGTTGGTTGACAATCGAGGGGATTTGCACACAGCACTGATCTCCAGCTATGAGGGCTTAGTGTCAGAGCTGTGCTTTACAAGGACGGGAGAAAGAGAGGAGCGAGATATCCGCACTAGAATAGGGAGAGTATCCTCACAGATCTTCTTTGCTGAAATTACTGATTTTCATTATGCTGCTTAATCCGTGGAAGATATTTCTGCCAGTTCGTTAAGTTCATGATGAATCCGTTCTGGTCAGTGGATGATACGCTAATGATGGCGGATGACATCCATGGGGAGATGGTAAATAAAAGTTTCCACTAGCATATTCAAATTTGTTGTCTTCAAATTCTGCTGCATTTCCTGTTCAAAGAAAAGTCTATCAGAATTTAATGACATTATTTTTCTCCATGGAACACAAACAGCAAATTTCTGTTGAATATTTCGGATGCTTTTTCTAATGAATATGAATGGGCCATCAAGCTCCTCATGAACTTAATTTTCCTCACTATGATATCATGTGGCTTCAAAAGACATAGAATATAGAGTCAAAGTCATATGTACTACTTTTATAGTGTTTTTTTTGTCTTATTGACATTAAAGGGATAGCTCATCCAAAAATGAAAAATTCGGTCATCATTTACTCACCCTCAAGTTGTTTTAAACTTATATGAATTTCTTTCCTCTGTTGCACACACAAGACAATATTTTGAAGAATGTTGGTAACAAAACAGTTGACCATTTTTTTACTCCTTAATATAAAGTCAGTGGGGACCATTAACCATCTGGTTACCATCATTATTTAAAACATTTTATTTTAACAAAGAAACTCATACAGGACCAAAATGGTGAGTAAATGATGACTTTTAATTTTTTTTTTTTTTTGTGAACTATCCCTTTAATGATTTACTTCCACTATGGAAAAGAGCTGCTTAAAACTTTACTTCTTTTATCTATTTGTGTTCCACAGAAGAAAGAAAATCCTACGGGTTTGGAAAAGCATGATGATGAGCAAATGATGACAGAATTTTAATTTTTGGTTGACCTATTCTTTTAATTTGGTTACTCTGCACTGCAAAAACATGAGCTCATTAAATCGTACATTAGATATTCACTTACATTTCTCTTTACACATTGGACAACAAAGGAAGCCAGGGGAAATCAAATAAAAAACAAACAACCGCATGAAAATGAGGGATGGTGTTTATAGACAAGTACCCAGAGTGATTTGATTCTGGGGGAAAATTCTCTCCCACCAGCCGAGCAGAAATGTAAGAATGCATAGATTATGGATCCATAAATTGCTCTTCTTTGCTGAATCATGCATCGAACAGATGTTGTATGAGGACTCGAGGCTTACTAATGTGCAGCTGTATATCTTTTCTAATATATTGCGTCATCAGAACTGACTCCAAATTGTCGTAATAATACAGAAATCTATATAAGAACTATATATATATATATATATATATATATATATATATATATATATATTACTGTGTTTATGCCACTATTTTGCATTTAACCTAATAAATCAACATTATTCTGCACTGACAATATTTGTCCTGTGTTTCTTTGGCACATTAAATTCATAACTTCATAAGACAGGCGTCCACACACACACACACACACACACACACACACATGCTTGAACACACAAGGGAGAACCTCTAAACAGTAATTAGAGGGAAAAGACCTCATGAATGCAGAAATAAAGATGGCCCAGGGTAAATTTCCTGTCTTTGATAGAGCCATGGACGGATATTAGCGACACACCATAAGTAAAGCATAATCCTCCTGAAAGCAATTGCTTTTCAAATAGCACTGCAGGAAATGCATCAGCTGCTTATCAAATAACGATTTTACATTTACATCTATTATACATAATCTGATCCTTAAATAAAATGAAACCCATTATTATTGTTTTAGCAACACCAGAATAAGTCTAGAACATGTCGTGTATTTTCTGTTATTTCAATAGATACAGTTTTTTTGAGGAATAAATGACATAATTCAGTGCCAAAGTATTGTTACATTGCAGAATATGTTACGTAACATACACGTTGTCTTTAGGTAAGTTTTTTTTTTTTAAGGGACAAAAGTCCTTATTATTAAACAGTTTTTAGCTAAAGGAATAGGTCACCCAAAATTGAAAATTTGCTGAAAATATACTCAAACGTATACCATCCAAGATGTAAATGAGTTTATTTCTTCATAGGAACAGATTTGGAGAAATGTTACATCACAATGTTACATCACTGCAGTGAATGGGTGCCGTCAGAATGAGAATTCAAACAGCTGATAAAAACATCACAATAATCCACAAGTAATCCACACAACTCCAGTCCATCAATTAATATCTTGTGAAGTAAAAAAATGTGTATTTGTAATAAGTAAATTTATCATTAAGACGTTTTTAACTTTAGAGTCCTCTATCCATAATATTGCTTTCTTGAGTGAAAAATTTGTCTTATCTGAATCAGAAAATAAATTTGCACATATCAAGCACAATTTACTGACAGATCAAAGCTTTTATGTATTTTTTTTTAGATTTTGATGTGAGAGGATTGACTGATTTCACTGCAGGAAGCATTATTATGGACTATTTTGTTTTCCTTACAAACATGCACTTCACAAATTTCTCTCCAAATCTGTTCCAATGAAGAAACAAACTCATCTACATCTCAGATGGCCTGAGTGAATTATCATTTTTGGATGAACCATTCCTTTAAAGTATGTTTTTTTTGTTTCACAATGAAATCCAATATAGTATAATTTATAACATTATGTCTCTCTGACCTTTAGAATTAAATAGTATGATTTTCTTGTACTTTCTGATTTTCTACGTCATTATTCGCTAACGTGTTTTCCTTGATATGCACTTTTTAATTAATCATTAAACAGTTGTATCATTCCAAAAACACTGCCTCGTCTTCTTTGCTTGTTTGCTTAACCCTCTGTTCCTCTGTTACAGAAACGAACGCTCTTCTTTCCTGGTGGGAAAGACATGTGCGTTGCTCCCTTTAAGACTTCAGACTTCCATTAAATACTGGAATTAAGTTAAAGGCAAACGAACATAATTAATTAGTCTCTAAAGACTATAAACAAAGAAAATCAAGCTAATAACGAAGCCTCTATTGGCTACTTCTCTCCAGAACCAGGACAAAGGACTAATTAGAGTACAGCGCATGCAGTTCTGCAGAGGCGTTGGCCTCACCAGTGTGTTTTCCCTTCAGCTGTCAACCTGCTCCACTCTGAACTTATCGGTTAACCCTACCACCTCCCAAAGAAGGTGTATTTCCTGCTATTTTGCACACATTTATTATTACTCTTCTCTATTTTTACACTCTCACTTGCACTGTAAGGTTGCACTTTCATTGCTCAGGAGACTGAATGGAGTTCTCACATATACTTTGTTTAAATATCAACATATGTTAGTTGTTTTGTATATAATTAATGTTTTAATTTAATGTTTTTGAACCCACAGCACCTTCTCTATTTATACACCATGTCATTTGCACTGGAACGGTCACTTGTCACTTATAGCTCATTATCACTTGTTCGCTCTGCCGTGTCTGTTTAAATTCCATGTCATTTTCACTGAAGCTGGTCACTTGCTATTAGTGGTGTAACAGTTCAGATTTCTCATGGTTCAGTTTGCATCACTATTCAGTTGTCTTGGTTTCCATTCCACGTTTATTCAAGTTCAAGTTCAAGTTCAAGTTGAGCTTTATTGTCATTCCGCTACATGTGGGGACATACAGTGGAACGAAATGTCGTGCCTCACAGGACCACGGTGCTACATAAATACAGACATACAACAATGAAGTAAAAAGACTATAAACCTATACACAACTAACCTACTGACTGATTTTGACTAAATATACTATATATAAAGGTTTACCCTATACAAACTAAAAATAAAATAAAAAATAAGAATAAAAAATACAAACTACAAACTATACGAATGCTTCACATATACTTCACAATACTGTACATGTGCAGAGAGAAACATTGTGAGTCAAGCAGCTGGCTGGGGAACAGTACAAGATGATCTGTAGTGCATGAGCATGTAACCATACATATAATTGCTGAGTCTTTTGTAGGATTGTGTACACACAGCAGTGTGTGAAAAGTGTCTAGTACGCATAGAGGAGAGTGTGTTACTACAGGTGGTTTGTACAGGCCCACTCATCTGTGTGTAGCACACTTCGAAGTGCTCAAAAAAAGTTTCCATTTTTTTTGTTTGTTTTTTCCTTTGATGTGGTAAGGTTGGGGGTGTTTGGGAGGGAGTAGGTGAGATGGTCCATGTTTCAGGAGGTAGTGGGTTTGTGTGTGGTTTCAGAGGGGGGTGGGGTGATTTGAGTTCAGGGCTCTCACAGCCTGGGAGAAAAAGCTGTTGAGCAGTCTGGTGGAGCGGGCTCTGATGCTCCTGTACCGTCTTCCTGATGGTAGTAGCTGGAAGAGACTGTGGAAGGGATGGATGGGGTCCTTCACGATACTGTTGGCTTTGCTGGAGCATCGTGTAAGGAAAATGTCCAAGATGGAGGAGAGAGGGGCACCAATGATCTTTGCAGCTGTGTTCACTGTCCGCTGGAGGGTCTTGAGGTCTACTGCACTATAGTTCCCATACCAGACAGTGATGCAGCTATTCAGCATGCACTCAATGGTTCCCCTGTAGAATGTGGTGAGGATGGGTGGAGGGAGACTTGCTCTTTTCAGCCGGCGGAGAAAGTGTAGGCGCTGTTGTGCCTTCTTGGAGAGTGACATGGTGTTGGTGGTCCAGGTGAGATCCTCTGTGATGTGCACCCCCAGGAATTTAGTGCTGCTAACTCTCTCCACCGTCGAGCTGTCAATGGTCAGTGAGGGGTGGTCAACAGAGTTTCTCCTGAAGTCCGTCACAACCTCCTTTGTCTTCCCCACATTGAGGGACAGGTTGTTAGTGCCACACCATTCAGCCAGTTGTACTTCCTCTCTGTAGTGTGTTTCATCGTTGTTGCTGATGAGACCTACCACTGTTGTGTCATCAGCAAACTTGATGATGTGGTTGGAGCTGAACTTGGCAGTGCAGTCGTGGGTCAGCAGCGTGAAGAGCAGCGGGCTGAGCACACAGCCTTGTGGGGCACCTGTGCTCAGTGTGGTAGTGCTCGAGGTGTTGTGGCCGACACGGACTGACTGAGGTCTTCCGGTTAGAAAGTCCAGGATCCAATTACAGAGGGAATTGTTAAGCCCCAGCAGGTTTAGTTTATTTATGAGCTGTTGTGGGATAATTGTGTTGAATGCTGAGCTGAAGTCGATGAACAGCATTCTAACGTAGGAGTCTTTATTTTCTAGGTGGGTAAGAGCCAGGTGGAGGGTGGAGGAAATTGCGTCGTCCGTAGAGCGGTTTGGACGGTATGCAAACTGGAGCGGATCGAGTGTGTTGGGGAGGCTGGTTTTGATTTTTTGCATGACTAACCTCTCAAAGCACTTCATCATGATTGGAGTCAGTGCTATGGGACGGTAGTCATTTAGACAGGACACGGGTGATTATTCAATTAATACCAGTAACTGATATTTAAATCATTCAACTGATTTGGATTACTGATGCATATTCAAAGAGGGCATTACCACACTTTTAAAAGTATATGCACTGCAACAAAAGGATTTGATGGTATACACTATCCAAAGTTTGAGGTTAGTAAGAAGTCTCTGATACTGAGGCTGAATTTGTTTGATGAAAATACAGTAAAAATATTATTTAATATCGTGAAATACTATTATAATTCAAAATAACTCTTCTCCATTGCGATATATTTTCAAATCTAATTTATTCCTGTGATGCAAAGCTGAATTTTCAGCATCACTATTCCAGGCTTCATAAGATGTCATTACTTATAATAGTGTTTACTTTTATTTTTGACTTTTACTTTTGAACAATTTAAAGTATCCTGAATAGAAGCAATAAAACAACAACAATTGTACTGACCACAAACTTTCGAACTGCATAATGCATAAATCAGATATGAACAGTTAGCCATCAGTTCATAGTGCACATCTGTTAATCTCCAAAAATAAATTAATAAGTAAACAAACAAATAAATTAATTTATTTATCTATTTTTATTTGATTATTTATTCCAAGTCCACTGTAGCCATATGATAGCTTTGTGTGTGTGTGTGTGTGTAAAAAAAAAAAAATAAATAGAAAAAGAAAAAATGTCTTTATTCACTGAAAATCTTCCCTGGTGAGCTGTTAATTCATTGAGTCATAACTTAAGAATCAGATCAGACATCAGATCAATCATTCTTTTGAGCTGGATCTTTTAGATGAATCTCAACAAAGGTTAAGGTCATTGAAAATATCACATTGTTTGCTTCACAGACAAACAGGATGGTGAGTAAACGATGACTTTGTCTTTTCATTTTAATGTTTTTACTTTAATATTTGTGTCATAAATTGGACTGCAGGACAAACACTGTACTTATTGAAGGGAATCAGTTCAGGCTTACTTACATCGATACAGTCTATGTTTATTTATTTATGATTTGATTTGCTTGTTAAATAATATCTTGCTATTTGAAGTTAGATGCTAACTGCATTTCATTGGTTCTGTACTTGTATTAGGCACGATGCCAAAAAAGTGGAAACCAATCTTGTTTTTCCCCAAACTGTAGCGAGCAAAACTACTTGAATTTAATGAGATCTCCATTTTGTGAGGAATTGAAAGAGAAAGAGAGATCCATTACTGAGTGTCTTCAAAAGCTCATCTACTTCCTCCCATCACTTCAAAGTCAGTTTGTCTTGCGGTGCGTCCATTTCAGTGGCTCCTGATGTTTTCTTTTCACAGAACAGCTCAAAGCCGGTCCAAGTTTAAGGATTGTCATTTCTTCAAGACTGCCACAGTCTAGAAGGTTTGGAAGAGGGAATGAGAAAGAGAGAGCGATGGGAAGAGGAATAGAAAGAAAAAGAGCTGCGCATCGATTGTCAGGTCTTGTTTCCTCTTCCTCACATCCAAAACGTGAGAAATCGTGAGAGCATGCTCCCCTAGAGCCATTCTTGCAAGATGCCTTTAACCGCATCTGTCTTCCACATCTCTCGCGAGCAAAGCCGGGTCTTTTTTTATTTGGATATATATTCATCATCCCATCAAAGTGAGACAAAAGAGTCTATTTCTACCCCGTGCCGCTTTCACAGCTTGCTTTTTGAACTTTGGGGTTGTCAGAGACACAGAGAGCAAGAGTGAGAGAGAGCGGCTGTGATTTCAAGTAAAGACAAGGCACCAGAACTTTCGCGGTCCCCACTGGCCTGCACACAGGAAAAGATATTTTAAAGAACCAGAGTAAAAAAGGAAAGTTCAGGGCAACTCACAAAGTGAGCAGAAGGAGACGGAGATGCGAGGGACCTGGTGTTTCCAAATTTTGGACACACAGTAATCATTAATGAACAAGGTTAACAGCAGCAGACGTCTGTGTTACAGGGGAGTTGAGGCGTTTAATTTAAGCCAACAGGTTCCATCTGACACCTGAGAGTCCAAGGACGTTCACATTTCTGTGCCAAAACATGTCAGGGTTGGAAAAGGAGAGAGTGAAAACTCAGAGACGCTCTACTGAGGAGAGTCCCAGATCACCAATTCCAGTGCTAACCAAAGGAACAACCTCTGAAGAACTAAGGCAGGCATGTACTAACCAGAGAAGGGCAGACGAGTCTGGACGTCAGCCACTGGACATCTGGCAGTGATGTCTGGGTACAGTTTAAATCTGCAGTGCATTGGATGGTGCGGCGGTAGAACATTTCTAAATCCCTTGTTGGTTTGAGCACTAGCATTTTTCAAAATAAAGGTTTTACAGCTTAATCATACAGGATAAAAACAGAAATCCTGTATATACTACAGTTTTGTGCAAAATACACAGTTTGTCAAAAAAGGGGTTGTGCAGAAAAGTCATTATCTGTATATGTATCTTGCAATGACAAATTATGCATTTCTCTATCTGTATTTGGATACAATAGGATGTCAAGTCAAATGTATTTATATACACTATTGTTCAAAATTTGGGGATTTTTAATTTTCAGTTTTTACATTTTAATCTAATTTTACCTCTCATGCTCACCAAGGCTGCATTTATTTGATTAAAAATACAGTTAAAAAAACAGTGATATTGTGAAATATCATTAACATTTAAAATCTTTTTCTATTGTAAAATATTTTAAAATGCATTTTATTCCTGTGATGCAAAGCTGAATTTTCAGCATAATTACTCCAGTCTTTAATATCACAAAATCCTTCAGAAATCATTCTAATATTCTGATTTGCTGCTTAATAAACATTTTATTATCAGTGTTCAAATGTTGAAAACAGTTACGCTGCTTAATACTTTTTTTTATTTTTCAGGATTCTTTGATGAATAGAAAGCTCAAAAGAACAGCATTTATTTTAAAAACAGACTTATTTTGTAACATTGTAAATGTGTTTACTGTCACGTTAAAGTGACAAATGAAAATTTTGTCACTAATCACTTAGCCCTATGTCATTCCAAACTCCTAAAACTTCGTTCATCTTCGGAACACAAATTAAGATATTTCTGATGCGTTCTGACAGCTCTCTGACCCTCCCATAGACAGCAAAGTAATAATCACGATCAACGTACAGAAATGTAGCAAGGAGATCGGTGAAATAATCCATGTAACATCAAGGGTTCAACTGTAATTTTACGAAGCTACGAGAATACTTTTTGTATGCAAAGAAAACAAAAACAACGACTTTATTCAACAGTTTGTCTCCTCTACGTCAGCGTAGCGCCATTTTGGAGAATATCCGCTGGACGCGAACTGCGTACGCTCTTCTGTGTCACCCGCATACCGGATGAACTATTTTCGTTCAAATCAAAGCATGCATATACGCAGAAGCCGTATCAGTGCGGTGTGACTTTTTCAGGTTTGGAACAACATGGGGGTAAGTGATAAATGACAAAATTTTCATTTTGGGGTGGAGTAACCCTTTAATTAAGTTAATGTGTTCTTGCTGAATAATAATAATAATCTTAGTTCCTCAAACTGTTTAATTGTGTAGAGCTTTATGCAATGCAATTAAAATAGCTTCAAAGCAATTGTGAGCATCAGTTTGAGGAATTGCTAGTTCAGCAGATGTAACTATTCCATTTGCAGCTTCCATATAACAAATATACCTTCTAGAATTTATAAATCATTATAAATTACAACTTTTATATAAGGTAAAGCTAATGTATTTTAAATAAATGATTTGTGTGATTAGTGGGGATTTTGCTTCATCTCAATACCTCGATTCTTTTTCCACCAAAAGATGCATTCAGATTCGTTCACTGATCCTTTCAGCTTCGGTAGGTGGAAACTTGATGCTCAAGCCCACTACAACACCCATCGTGGCGATGAAACCAAGTAAAAACCAGCTCTCGATATGAAGAGGGTTCTTTGCTGAAATTAAGGAGCTGATAAGAACCATCAAAGAACCTTTATTTTTAAGAGTGTACTCATGCCACTCCTTGTGACTGTCTAGGCAGATTGTTTGACAAATAGCTTTATTCAACCAGGCAAAGAGCAAACGCATTTAATATTTCAGATATCTCTCTCTTAGCAACCATCATTCATTCCTCTGTACTGAAATCTGTCTCATAGATCACTCTCTTTTCAGTTAGAAATAAGTCTTAATGTTAAATTAACTATGCTTTGTCAAATCAAACAATTCTCACAAGTTGCCTTTTCTCACCTCATATAGCATACAGCAAGAAAGGAGCTGGTTTAATATTAGGAATGACCTGCACTAGGTACCTGTAATCAGCTTCAGATATTCACATTTTTGCTGCATTGAGACGCAGTTTGTCGTCACTCAGGGCCTAACGGGCACATTTGTTTAGATTTGCCAAACATATTTATTTCTCTTGCAGGCAGAAAGTCTCTGAGGAAAGTCCGTCCAGACTGTACATACACCCCAGGCGTGGAAATTAAACACTGACCTTGAGATGGAAATTCAAAGGCAGTGAGTAGATAACAAATGAACATGTAGGGAAAGAGAGATCAGAAGGAGTATGTAACATTATTCTGACACCTCCATCTCAAAGATCCCTTTTTTTTTCCAGGCTAGCTTATGCTCGACATTTGAAGGTGCACATGAAAAAAAAAAGTGATGGGCATCTTTGAATTTTGTAACTTTGCATGCTCAGTGCAGTCAGCACTATTGGACAGGACGCATCTGAAGAAAGGCTGCACAGTTGAGCCTGCACTTTTGAAGCAGAGCAGAATAAGTGAAAATAATAGTAAAAGCACACTTGTTTTGACCTACGCTGTGAAATCACCTGCTGCAGCTGTTCTTGTATTTATCCAGCACCATTTGTATACTGAATTAACCAACTTAAAAAAAATAAAATAAAATCCATCTTTAAACTGATATTTTTTAATATACTGTGTAAAATTAAATCCATTGTGTATGAATGTTATTTGAGGTCATGCAATGTTTTAAATGCTTAAATGAAAAATGAAATAGCTTAAACCAGCCAAAGCTAATTTGCTGGTTTACGCTGACCTCTCAGCCTGGTCAGACTGGTCTGGTGTGCTGGTTTTAGAGGGGCACTTTTTAGCTGGTGAACCAGCTTCGCTATTATGGGAGACAATTTACCATCTTAAACCAGATAAGACAATTAAACAGGCTTAGGCTGGTTTAAGCTTCATCTTCTTTTTTTTTTTCTTTCCCAGAAGGAAAGTCATCATTAATTGTAAACACAAAGTTAGATTAAATACAGGCTGTTTTTGTCCAGTGAATTGTGATTATGATTTTACTAATCCTGGGTAGGTATACAGTATGACAGTTTAATCAAAAATTAAAATTTTGTCATTATTTACTCACCCTCATGTCACTCCAAACTTGTGTGCATTTCTTTCTTTAATGTTACACAATATTTAAACACACACACACATATTTTTTTATAATAAATATTTTTTTTTCAATACAAATCTTTGGGGTCCAAATTTATTTAGCTCATCAACATTCTTCAGAATATCTTCTTTTGTGTTCCACAAAAGGAAGAACTTCATGGAAATGAAGAATGATGGTGAGAAAATATGACATATTTTTTGAGTCTGTGGAGGGTTGCACATAAATATAAGGTATATATTGTGACCTTTGAGAACTTTATGCATTGCGATGGATTATTCTGACATATCTGGAGCAGACGGACACAGCCGCAGAAATGCTGTGTCCTGAAGAACAACTTTAAACAGAAGTTGAACAGTTATGGACAACTAACTTTTGGGTGCTGGATTTTGACCTCCTGCTCCCCGCTTCTGTGAAGAAATTCAGAACCTAGCTCGAAAAGCTAAATAATGCATTTGAGCGCTCGTAAGGCGCAGTCCATTAGCGCCTGTAATTGAACAACACGTTCTCCAATTATACATTTTCAATGACTAAGCGGAATACGGCGGGACTTCAGCAGGATGTGATTGATCCATGGCAGACACCTTTAAAATGCTAATCTCTAAACTTTGATGTTGAGAGTTGCCAGGTAAACCTTAGCACAGATGTCATAAATTAGATTCAGGGATCCTTTGAAGGTTCCCCAAACATCTTTTTTATTCCAAGCCAAAGCAGGTTTAAAGTAAGTCTCTCTCTTTCATGTCCAGACCTCATGGCGTAAGACCCTGGCCTTTACATTTATTATAGATGACAGATAAAAATAATTCATTAATTAATATAAGGTTAAGAAGAAGAACAGGATTAGTTTCACTGCATTTACAGACTCGTGATATGAGCGACCGGCTCTCTGATGGGAAGTTTTCAAACATTGGCATTGTTTCATTTAACACTGCCAGAACATCCTACTGGGACAGAGTTGGAACTTCAAACTGATGAAAGCTCTAGAACACACTGTGAAATGTTCTTTTTCTGCTGCTGTTGTCTGGTCTCTAGAGGTGGGATCATCCAAAAACAGTTATTTATCTCTGCTAGGCCCCAAGTGAATTTTAAGGTTCTTCAAAGTCAACATGAAATCCAAATTAACACGATATACTCGTGACACATGCACTTGATCTTACTGTGTAAATGATTAATATGTTCCAAATAAATAAAACGTATATCTTTGTTATCTTTCAGCAAAATGCAGTAACTGTCTGCTGCTGAAAATGACATTTATAAGTACTGCTTTTCACAATTCAGTCAATTCCCAGAGCATAAAATCAAGTCCTGCTCTGCAAGGTTAGCTTGGGTCAGTTAGACCCTGTTGGTAGATGCACTATTAACACCATCTGGCTGCAAAAAGAATCTTAACTGATGGCCAAGCGGGCGAATATTCAAACATATGTTTTTTCTTTTTATATATATATATATATATATATATATAGTATGTTTTACTAGATACTTACAAAATGTATGCTAAATTGTTTAATAACTAATATTATATTATATTATATTATATTATATTACATTATATTATACTTAAGATGGAATATGGAGTTTCTGAAATACTAGTGTCATGTAGTGGAACTACAAAAATAAAGCACATTTTCAACCTTTGCAAATGCCCTTTTCACATGGTATTTCTCCCCTAGTAAAAAAAAAAAAAAAACAACAACAAAAAAATCCTAAGCCATAATTTATTTAAAATATATTTATGTCATACTTAGTATACTTCAAATACATTAACATATTTATTAACATATCATTTAAGACTCACTGATATAAAATTATAATTAAACTTCATTTGGAGTTGCACATTTCTTAATATTATGCCTAAAATGTGTTTTAATATCACTATTAATAAGGACTGTATGATCTCTGTATTACATCAGAGAGTTTTTAAATGCAAGATATATATTAAAATGTGTACCTGAAGTATACTTGCAATAGTTCAAAATCAAATATACTCAAGAATATCTTTAGTTGGACCTTAGCACTACTTCCGCACAATTAAAGTGCATTAAGCACAAAATTAGCTGTTCCAAATCAGCAGATTTAAGTATACCAGTTTAGTATACCAAAAGTACAATTGCAGGGTACTTTTATTAAGCACATAATTAAGTAAATGGAAGTTGTCATGAAACTCTAGATGGTGCAGGCTGATGGGTCATTAATGTAAATTGATGATATTCACAGCGTTAAACTATTTGGCACAAGCTGATTGGCTCACGTTGCATACGCAGCCAATGAGCTTACTGCTTTACATTTAAATGGCTGGTTAGCATTCACTAGAGCAGTTCACGGCGCACTTTCAGAGTTCCTCTGAAACCCTCCACCTTCCCCAGCTCCACCTGTATAGATCTGCTATAGGTTATTATATATGATAGCAGCAATTGTATGTCTTAAATACTCACAGCATATATATGTATATATATCGGTGTATATCAGTTGCAAGTAGCAGTAGCAAGTTCCTGTACTTGCAGCAGCAGCAGCAATAATGAAAACATGAAAATATATTTCCTGTGCATGCAGTACAATTGTAATTTAAACATAGATCACTTGGAGTTGTTTTGTACCTGCAGAAAAAAACTTTCACTCACTTGTCAACTCACAACCTGGAGTGTGAAATGAGTGTTGAAAAATCAGTCATGTTCTCATGGCCTCACAAATGAAAAAAAAAAAAAAAAAAAATCATCTGTTCAACACCTTTAGTTTAGAACTATTTGAGGTGTTGTACCCAGGTAGATTACAAAAGTACAAACCAAAAAGTATAAAGTTATAAAAAACTAAAAGAGATAAAGAACTAAAATAACTTAATTAAACGAAGTGAATGAGGTGTAGTTTTGATGAATTTGCTCATGTAGATCTTGCCATAAATTACATTTATTACCTTCATGTGATTTGCTGTTATCAGTCCCTGATAGCAGTAATAATACGTGACTTGGAGATGTGCTATCTCCTATTTCCAGCCTTGGACGACGGGCATGTGAGACAGATGGCCTGCAGTATGCCTCTGTGTTTACCTGTTATAATTGCACAAAGCATTTCTAAAAAGATTGGGAAGCCACTTGATCACAAATACAGAGGAGTTTATTGGGTTTCAGTGGTATAAATTAAGGATTAGAGATGGTTTGGATGTGATTATATATAGATGCTCATTGGAACATAATAATCTAGTAATTTGTGCACATGAAAAATAATAATAAAAAGTATCAAAATGCACCTGAAACAAATTTCCATTCTGGCTGACATTACCAAATCTCAATAGCTATGTTTACATAGCTTACATATTTGCTAACACCCAAATTATCTGTTCATAATCAAATTGATGGCTCAATCGGACTGAAAAGCTTTCATCTAAATGCCATAATTGATCCGAATGAGCTCTATCTGAATAAATTTTCAATCAAATTGGAAGGGGTGATATAGACCTGAAATCAATTTATTCAACAGAAAAAAATTAAGCATGTAAACACTTGATTCTGAATATTTTCCTCATTAGGATACAGAAGTATGTATGTTTTACATGATACAAATGTGTGTATGTTCGTTTACTGCTCATGTCGTATGAACTGCTCAGTGGATGAAACTAAAATTTGCTAAATTGCTCTCCTGACATATGTCAGCTTTATTTTTAGATATGTCATCAAGGGAAAAAAAACAAAAACAAGACACAATTATACTCACAGTAGCTCAGGTGACATTACAGCCTTCTCTGGTTCTGAACACATTGACTGTGAACTGTGTATGCACTAAAGTTTTGTTTGCAATACACATAATGCACATCCAAATGGAAATGTGAATTGAATTGCAATGTTTAGGGTTCATATAAGCATAACTTGTGTAAAGAGGCCTAGGGCCAGATTCACAAGCAGCTTGCACCGATGCAAACCCTCTTTTGGCAGAAAAAAATGAATAAAATACTGCCAGGATTTACTAAAGACATACAGTGAAACATTAGCAATGAAAAGGTGTGGACACAGTTATTGTTTCAGCTGACCTTATTGCATAGGCATGTGTATGAGTTTCCAACGCTATCTCACGGCAATTCGTACGTATTTTACGAGGTGGCTAATTCGTACGAATTCGTACGACCTCACTCGTACGATTTAGTACAATTTGTCTAAACCCCAGTGACGGGTAGGTTTAGGGGCGGGGTTAGGTGTAGGTCATTCGTACAAATTCATACGAATTGGCAACTCGTAAAATACGTACGACTTAGCAAAAATCGTATGAATTTGTACGAGTGAGGTCGTACGAATTCGTACGAATTAGCCACCTCGTAAAATATGTACGAATTGCCGTGAGATCGGGCTGGAGTTTCCCTTTCAGACCCAAAATTTATGGCAAGAAAGTATAAATGAATTACGCAACCTGATTTACTACCGTTTGCAGTAGTCAGTTTACTGGTATTTGCACCACTATTGAACACCCCCAAAAACCATCTCTCAACCCATTTTGCGGCTGTGTTGTTATATTATACACACCTGATTAGCATCGGCTCTGCTTGTTTGTGACCCTACACTAATGCTGCGTTTCATTTGTACTCGGAAGTTGAAAATTCCAAGTTCCTAGTAAGAACTGTTAACTGGAACGCCCTCCCAGTTGGAGTTCCGTCTCAGAATCTTGGAGGAATCGCAACAACTCCAACTTCAGAATCCAATATGGATGCTCATCACATTAACAGAAGAGAAACACTAGTAATATGTTGTTTATTAACACTTATGTTTGTCTGTGTCTCAGTAAGCTCAGTGGTGCACACAGTACTATCCAACCTCTATTTGTGGACATGATACTATGGCGTTACCTGTGCAAAATACCACTTTTTATGCATTTTTAATCGACTGGTGTTGCCAACAGTGGACTTGTCTATCTGGGATATTTGTCTTCTTTACTGGAACACGGTCCACTTGGGTGCTCAACCTCTGCTGTTCAAAGTCATACGGTAACTACACCATCTGGCTGCAAAAATAATCTTTCTCTCCTCCGCCATAAGTTTTTCTCATTGAATATGCCATTTCACTCAAAAATATGTCAGATTAGAGAAGTAAAATGGTTTGCGAATGTTGTTTCATGTTGACTTTAAGCTAACAATGCATTCAGCTGACTCAAAGTCACAAAGTACTCTGTGGCTCATGACTGAATGGCACTGTAAAACTTTCTTTTTCTCTAAACCCCAGGAACAAAGCATTGAGTCTATCCACATAAAGCACAAGGTTTAAACATTTCCCACTGGGGCCTGAAACAGTACGGGCACATTTCCCAGGCTTCAATTCAGCGCCGTCTCACTGATTTTAAAAGTCATTCGACATTTTTCCAACCTGTCTTCCTATAAGTAAATTCATCCACACTGTAATATAGTCATGTAATTGCTTACTTTGTTTTCCGCCTCTGTCTCGTGTCATGCGCTGATGTATGCAGCGCTGGCCTCCTGCGAGCGTCGACGGCAGTGCGTCCAGTAGGGGGCCTGCATTAAAGTCAGCCCTGTTGCATTTCAATAATAAAATGAGCTAAACAGTAATACCTCCTCCACTGCCTCTCACAGCCAGACTCTGTCGCAAAACTGACAAAGCTATTACGCCTGACAAATGTGGAGGGCAGGTTCACAAACCCCTGTTGCTAACCAAAATAACCCTGTCTACATTTACCGTATATTGCAATCTCCGCTTCCTCCCACTAATTTAAAAATCATCACTTCGCAGACACATCTCCGAAACATCCTGACAACAGCATAAGGCCTTAAATGTGTTTGCTCTTCAGTGAATTGTTTAACACGCTGTTTGCACGGAAACCTAAGCAACAAAAGGCTGCTGTCTGCTGGCTATACTGTACGTAGGTTACATGACGGCAGATGCAGAGTATCTGTTGCCTCACGTAAGACCTCATTCATGCTTAAAATGACAGCTTGAGAAAAATTAATGAAGTAAAAGATTATCTCTCCAAGGTGATAAAAGCCAGCTCAGCAGCAAGCGGAGGTTTGTGCTGCTGAGGCTGCTGGATTTGGCACTCGTGAAACTCGTGGTTCTTATCACAGAATACAGCTGACCGTGTCATCACGTGAAGTTTTACATGCTACAGATAAAATGTTCTCTCATGCTGTCAACAGAGAACACACATAGAGCTTTTTACATGTGAAGAATGAATACACACTGACACTGGGATGAATGCTTTTGTGGTCCAGTTTGAATCGCTATTGATGGCTTAACATGATTCACACAAGCAGGACGAGTTCATATTTGAATCTATCTGTTTGCATTCCCATTTATATAGCAGTAGGTACTTCAGGGGCTTTGCTTTCAGAAACAGGCTGTTATGGCAAAAGACATGTGACTGATCTACCAAATGAAAACTCTACTGGTAGCTTTGCAGGTGTTATTGTTAATACAAACGTCCCCTGGCAACCAAATTTTTCAGGTGTGTGATTATCAACAGAGAACATAATTTACTACAGTTCATTTTACACACCTGTCTCTGCAAACGATTGCTAAAAAATAATTCATCATGCAGTGTATTGTGACTCACTGATACACGTTAATTGTTTACAAGCAAGAATTTTTCATTTGTGATTAATCTCTTTAGGCGTTGCCATGTTGATATATATACCCCAATATATATATATATATATATATATATATATATATATATATATAATTTATATCATATATAAATATATTTAATATATAAATGTAACATTTTTCTTAAATATATACATGCATGTGTATATATGTGTGTGTGTGTATATATATATATATATATATATATATTCAATGATAAAGTGAGCTAAACATTAATGCCGCCTTGATTACTCTCACATAAGCCTACTTTAATGGTGGATGGGCTCATGTGTACTGTATATATTTTAAGCCTACATTTATCTCATTATATGAATATAGTGTAATAATCCTTTCCTGTCTCATACAGAGAGCATCACAGAATTCCCTTGCTCATTGAAAGTGTCATTAATTCACTTTCAAATGCTAAACAGCCTTCATTTGTTGTCACTGTCTTCTGAAAGCAAGTCCCATTATGATTGCACATAAAGCAGTCACTACTCTCATGTTTGTATCACAGTTTCACCACAAATCTAAGTTTCATAAAAGACAAAGATAATGAGAATCACAGGTCAAGTGTCTGCCTGACAGATACTCTATGATTAGAAAACAGAGATAAGCTATTCCAAAATAACATGTGAAACTGTCATTAGACTGTCTATCATGATTACTCGCAACACAATGATAAAATGCATATGTAAAATAAGGGGAAATTGATGGAGGATGAATATCTTTTTGAATATTCTAATTAAATTCTGTACAAATTAAAGTCAAAATGAATTTATAATTTATTATTGATCCTATGACATATCAACTTTGCTTCTCCAAATTCTGAAGCTGGTGTATTTATTTATTTATTTTTTAATATTGCATTTTATTCTCACCTCCATCCTGTTCTCAACATATTGTGTTTGTGCAGGACAAGCAGTATTTGCAGGTCAGGTAATCATATTTCAGAGTGAATGAAGTGGGCCGAACAGGCAGCAGTTAGAAAATCAATTTCATGTCACTCTCAGTGCCCTATGATTCAGTAAGGTACTGTATGTTATGTGTAATTGTCTCGCCATAGCATGCCCGTCACCTTCTGTTGTTCCTCCAGCAGTCACGAGCAACACGGAAGCTGAACTTTAGAGATCCTGGCATATATGCGCACGCCGGATCGCAGTGATGAATTGCTTAAATAAGCTGCTTTTGCAGAGCGTTTCTGCAGCTCCTTGTCAAAAATACTGTATATATTTTCAAACGGGTCTTTATTTAAAGAACTATTTGGACACGGTTAGCTTTATACACAATGTTTGAGTTACAGTTATTAAAATAGGATGTCATTTTAAGTACTGATTCAGATAGCATTGAGATTATTACTAAAGCCCTATTCAGAAGCTATAATTCTTTCTCGATTCATTCAAAAATGCTAATTCATTCAGGCACAAACAACTGATAGTCTTTATGAGTGAGTTATTTGAATCAGTGACTTAAATGATTTGTTCAAAAATACTGATTCATTCAGGAGCAAAAGAGCTGAATAGTCATTTGAATAGTCTTCTCAAAATACGCCTGCATGTGACACATAACAAACTAGGCCCAACATAGTGCTTAAGAACACACACATTGAAAATTACATTTCATGATCATTTTATGGCAAAATGTAATACTGACCTAATTTAGAATCAAGTATTCATACAGTACATAAGAAACATATGTTCAGCCTCATTTTTTTTTTTTTTTTTTTAGTATTTGGTCTTATAGTGTCAGTTCATGGTGCAGCTTAGCTGTATAGCAAGTGTCAACCACATTTCAGAGATTTGTACAAGGCATTGACCGCCACTGTGAGATGGAGAAAGCAAGGAAAAAGCTATCCAGGACTCAGCTGGCTGGCTGTCACCTGAGTACACCAGGTGCAAGAAGATTCTGGACCAGTGAGTGCAGGAAATTCCCCTGATGCTTTTCCTTCATTTAGCATATGATCCATCTTGGGTTGTGTAGCTAACATATGTTGACCCAGATGAACGTAGTAACACATATACGTTCTACCAGATACACAAATATATAGTTTTTTTATTTTATTTATTTATTTATTTTTTTGACGGTTTAACAAGGATGATTTTTCCAAATAGCATTACTTACATTTTAGCTTGGCTGACACACTTAAACACAAACTTTTTTTTTTTTTTTGCCCATCAATCACATGCATAATTCACTTGTGTTTGTTTACTATAAAAGTCAATATAAAATACAAGAAGATTCTATTTTCTCATTGCATGTTCCTCTTCTTATTGTGCAAGATGTATGTCTTTCCAAAGAAAAATGTTTAACTGAAAGGCTAGGAAATAGCTAAAAATCTAAAAGGCAGCCTAATGACAAACTCATTTATTCTGTCTTCATAATGGTTTATAATGACCACTTTTCAATCAATTTGTGAATTGATTTTTTTTTTAAATTTATTTTTTTATTTAATTACACC
>JAFVLL020037992.1:0-68903 GCA_021397915.2 Tor tambroides
GTGATTTATTGCAACTTGAGCAATGTCTTCTGCTGCTGCCTTTGAGAGACAGCTGATGCGTGATCACTGAAGCAGCTCCAGTTGGCAAGCGCTTTCTGTATGAGAGTGCCTTTAGTCTTCCACGTTGATTGGTCGGACTCGTGACTCCAAACAAATCAGATGCGCGGTGGGCGGAGACTGCTCTAGGCCACAGAGTGGGGAGTTCCGACAGGCTGCATCAGAGCCAAATAGTGCGTTTCAAAATTAAATTATTTTATCGGCACATCGGTTTTGAAAATGACCGATACCGATAATCAGAAAAATGCTTAATATCGGCCAGGCCGATAATCGGTCGACCCCTAATCTGTACTTCACAGCTCGCTGAGGAGCAACACAACAGGCATTTGTGTGTTAAGAGTGCTGGACAGAGCAACACACACTCTCATCAAACACACATAGATAAGGACTGCTCTCCATACACAAAAGAGAGCGACACGTACACTTGATTGCACACTCAAACACGCTCACACAAAAGCACACGGATGTGAGAGGACAGGAACACATGGCTGGATGCAGGACGAGCTGGAGATGACCTGGGCAGCAGAGAGGAACACGCGACACCCCGAGGAATAGGACGTCCGAGGACTTACAACAATGAAGTACACAAATAGCATAGAGAAACAAGAGGGCGACCAGGATTAGTCTGGGTGGAGATACCAGCAGAAAGTCTAAGGTTTAAGGGTCAAAGACAAATGAGAGTGTCCACAATAAAGGGATTTTTTTTTTTTTTTTTTTTTTTTAAATAACATTGTTTAACACTTGTTCATCAGTGTTATTTTAGTATTACTGATATAGTATTATAGCATTATTTAAGATTTATTTATTTTTTTAATGTTTTTATTTTTATATTTTCTGTTTATGTTAATTTTAAAGTTTTAGTAATTTATATACTTTTATTAAAATTGAATTAGAGCTTAGTTTTATATTTTCCATTTTCATGTTAATTTTACTTAAAGTTTTAGAAATAGTATTACAGTTTTTATTATCATTTTTATTTTTATATTTTTTGTTTTCATGTTGATTTTAGTTACAATTTTAGTAAGCTATATACTATTATAGTTTTTATTAATATTTTGAATTTGTTTTTATTTTTAGATTTTCCTTTTCATCTTAATTTTAGTTAAAGTTTTAGTACTTTATATACTATTATAGTTTTTGTTAATATTTTGAATTGGTTTTGATTTTTATGTTTCCCATTTTCATTTTAGTTACAGTTTTAATTTTCAAATTAATTTGAGATAAAGTTTTAGTAATTTAAATACTATTATAGTTTTTATTAATATTTTGAATTAGTTTTGATTTTTATATTTCCCTTTTCATTTTAATTAGTTTTAGTCACTTTGCTGTGTTTTTGTCATTTTCATTAGTTTTTATTAACATATCTATATAAATACGTCTCAATTTTTATTTCAGTTTTAATTTGTTATTAAAGCACATCAAGTTAAACTAAATGAAAATGAGACGTTGCCTTGGCAAATAACTGAAAATAAGGTTTTTGTTTTATTATATTTCAGTTAATGTTTATTTTATCTCAAGTAAAGAAATTGTTTTTTTTTTTTTTTATTGTTGTAGTTTTAGTTAACAATGATAAACTTATAAAAAGCACTTTGGATTGAGATTTCAAAATATATTTTAGGTAAAAGTAAAATATTTTTTTCCCCCAAATAACATGAATTATTCAATAATAACTATCACTGACATCTTTGAGAGTCGTACCACATGACATTTTACAATCTCAACCTTGTCATTAAAAGGTCCAATTATGTGATGTTGAGAGTCACGTGATTTTTTTTCTGCTTTTGACAAACTTTATTTTTTTTTTTTTTTATAAACAAGGAGTGAAGCAGTTATGTTATTAAAAAGCAGAAATGAGTGATTTTTGGACAGCAGTGATCTCCGTCTGACGCTAAAGTCTCTGTAAATCGAGATGTTCTTTATATCATGCTGACTAAAATATTCCAAAACAGTAGTCCATCTTTTCCTTCAAATCATGCCAAATCCTGCTGCTGCTCTCTTTAACCTTTGAACCTCAGAGAACAACAGAGCCATTGTGGAGGATCTGGCAGTGGTTCACCTCACACACTTCACACACAATGTTCGCTGATTATAATGGAAATGTCTTATGACTGTCCAGCATCTGTGCTGAACGATGCTGAGATAAAACAGAGAGATCCGTCTTACTGTCATGACTGATTCGGTGGTCCTGCGGTCCAGTGATTTGGCTCGTCTCAGAGGCGGCAGGGTGGAGTGATGGAAGTCTAAACCCTGTGCCGGGTCCATCTTCTGCTCCTGAATGTGTGAAAGAAACAGCAGATTTACTCTTTGAGCTGTTTTAGTGTGCAGGATAAAGGTAAGGCAACAGCACTATTGCTTACTGGATGGTTGCAAACAAGTCGAGCAATCATCTAGAAAACTAGACAAGCACTAGTCTGTCGATACCTAAAAGTCAATAAATAATATTTTCACAGTCTGAACACCAATAAATGGCTAGTATTCAAATGCTATACACTAGTGTTTACAAGTTTGGGGTCAGTAAGATTTTTTTAAAATATTTTTGAAAGAAGTCTTTTGCTCACCAAGGCTACATTTATTTGACCAGAAATACAGTAAAATTGTGAAATATCATTATAATTGTTTTCTATGTGAATATACAGTAAAATGTAATTTATTCCTGTGATCAAAGCTGAATTTTCAGCATCATAACTCCAGTCTTCAGTGTCACATGATCCTTCAGAAATCATTCTAATATGCTGATTTGCTGCTCAAGAAACATTTCTGATTATTATCAATGTTGAAAACAGTTGTGCTGCTTCATATTTTGTGGAATTCTTTGATGAATAGAAAGTTCAAAAGAACAGCATTTATTAGAAACCAAATTTTTTTAAAATTTATTTGAAATTTATTCGAAATATGTTGAAATATTTAAATATCTTTACTGTCACTTTTGATCAATTTAATGCATCCTTGCTGAATAAAACCATTAATAATTCACATAATAATGAATTAATTTTAAAAAAAAATCTTACTGACACTAAACTTTTGAAAGGTAGTCTACATTTCCGCGAAAATACATTTAAAAACAAAACATTTGCAAGAGAGATCACATTTAACAGTCTGATTAAATTAGTGTCAACTTAAAGCGAGCATTAAATGATGGCAAAGGTAATCTAAATGAAAAAATAGGCGAAATGAGCATGCATTATAAAATTTCCAATATATCCAACAGCCAACAGTCTCTAACGAAGGACAATGGGAGATAAATGCATCCATTCAGAACGCCTTAGTAAAAAAGTATTTATTAAAGGGTTACATCAAATGTTAACGTTTCATTCAAGAGTGTATGGACTTGTTTATCCATTTGCTGAAGATGTTTTGCCTCATGTCTGAGCAGCTTGCTTGGATAGAGATGCATAATTAGGTCCATCTGCTGTAGAATAATATCAATATTTGACAGACAGTCTGAGGATCACTGACCTCCCCAGTGGAGAGGCTTCATAAACAGTTCAATTGCCTTCGGAATGAGGCAGAAAACACCAGTAACACATCAAAACCCTGGACTGACCTCGAAAGCAGCACAAACAATAACAATGTTCGGCTTGAGAACCTCTCAGCCTCGTTTTAGATTCAACTTGAGCCTTGGTTACACTGACAAATGCGTCTGCTTGCAACAATAATCCTTATTTTTCAGAGCACTTTGGCTTGCGAAACAAATGCCATTTGTGCTCCTTCAATGATCACACACACGTAAAACCCTACGCAGCAAACGGACGATACTATCAGTAAAGAATGTCATAAACAAGAGGCTTGATCAAAATCTCTATCGCTCACATTGTTGAGAAACCACCAAACCTTGCACTGAACCAGCTTAAGTGGAAACAGACACAAAGGAAAGTGAACTTATACTAGCACTACTAGTAGGCGCGTGTGCGCGCGCGTGTATAAAATAAGTCTGGATAGACAGGATCAGGGTGAAATTAGGACTGGGTGAGTTTTCCGATTTTATCGATTAATTTGAATGTAATATTTTGGCTTTTTTTTTTTTTTTTAAATCACGGTTTTGAATAAAAATATTACCAAATGCTACAATTAAACATGTTGACAATACAATAACAGTTAAGATAAAAACAAGGCTATGAGATGTGAGTTGAACTTCTTTTAACTTGACTGCCGTGTTTTTAGTGCCGTATCACGCACAAGACGCAGCAATGGTCAAACGCATCTATCAAGTGCATGTTTACATTGAAAAATACTGGTAAAGCAGAAACCTGTGCTGAACTACTACTGCATGTTTGATATTTGATGTTTGCATGATGCTGACAGACTGAAAGCTGCTGGCATTTTCATTTAACGTTAATAATTGCCTACTACTGCTGTTATACAGTCAGTCGTTTTAAATTTCAATTGTCTTGACTTTTTGATTTGACCTTTAAAACTGAATGTCAACATTTCGGCTTATTTTATATTATTTCTGAACATATAGGATGTGTTTAAGAGAAGTTTGTACCTCATATTTCATTCATCTTTTCTGCGAAGATATTTAACAACTCGTTTGTTTTATGTTTACACTACGTTGAGTACTTCATGCATGCTGCACTTGTAATAAAACTTTCTTTAAGCAGATGGTTAATAAAGAAAATGTTACCTGAATCATGTCGTAGTTACGTTTTTAAAGTCGACTAGTTAAAGGTGCAGTACGTAACGTTGACAGCTAGTGGTTGAAATAGGTACTGCAGTGCAGTACAAATTCAAAATACTGGACTGAGCTGTTTCTCCTACCCCTCCTCAGACTCAACCTTTATGCGGGTTGCCAGATTGAGAACACACAAAAGAAATTAGCTCAGTTGACAATGAAAGGCGATGAGCCTTTGATGAGTTGATTTATCCGTGGTTTAATATGCCTCTGGTTACACAGATTTTTAGATGGATGCAGAGGTTTTTAGGTCTGGCAGAATCTGTGATCTCTAAACCAGTTTGTCTGCTCCCTGTGTTTTCTGCCAACTGGTGTGGAAATACTATTGGTTAAACTGGCTGTGGGTGGAGTCACACAGACCAAAAAAAAAAAAAAAAAAAAAAACACACAAAAAAACATACATACATTCCGACATTGAACACACATTTCAAAGCAGAATTACTGGCAGTAGTGTTGTTTTTCAGAGAAACATGTATGGGAACTTAATGTTTCCTAAATATCTGCAAATATATTATAGTCATTTTATGCTTTATTACAGTTTATGCTTTAGTAAAAAAAATTATATACAGATATACAGATCCTTGAATCTTGAATTGGTCAATTGTTCTGGGATTTTTTTTAATTTTTTTATATATCATATCACCCAGCCCTAGATGAAATACAAAAAAATTATTTGAGGGAAAAGAAAAATAACAAAAAAACAAAATTCTGTAAACCAACCAGCCATGACGACAGAGACAAAAATGGCAACTATTCATTTTTGTCAAAGAAATTTATTTGGCCCAAGGCACAAGACTGAGAAAGGAAAGAAACTGTCAAGGGAATCGGAGCACATAATGGAAACTGGAAATTAATTGAAACAAAAGGTCATGCGTGGAAGAGCCAAAAAACATCTGAACGTTTTCTTTAAAAAAAAAATCATTAGGTCATCTTTTCAGCTTTGCTTTAAAGGGATGGTTTACCTAAAAATTGAAATTCTGTCATCATTTACTCAACCTCTGCTGGCTGTAAAACCATCAGAGTGTCTGTGAAAATGAACACTAGGGGTTTGGGTAAGTATACATTACCTCCCGCTGGAATCGTCTCATTTCACTGCGGCCCTGCCGGACTGCACTGCATCTCTCCTCCACCTCCATTCTCTCAGCGTGCTCCAGCTCCAACGCCTCCAGCTTCTCGATCACATTCGAGCGCCCACTAAGAATGCAGAAACAGAAAGAGATCTTAACAGAGACAATATTACAGTGCAGGGACTGCATAGATTCTGCAGTTTCAGGATTAATTCGCCTCTCAATTCAAGCAATCCCTTCACTGAGGTCTCACATGCTGTCTGATAGACAGATAGACTGCTTTCTGAAAGCTCGTGTAGTTATTTTCAGGATAGTTTCATTTTGAACTGGAGGAACCAAAAAATGTGCGCTAAAATATCAAAACATCATGTCTGACGTTGTAAATTCAGTAAACTGTACAACTCATTTTACTTACAAGACTGCTGCTCAGTGTCTATTAGAAATAACAAGTCTATGGCAGTTATTTGAGTAGTTTTGCTGCATATTTTTACTTTAATAAAGTATCGTTTATTGCATTGTTCTTTTATCCTATAATTTTGGGGTTTTTTTGCTCTTTATTTTGACTTTTTGCATCTATAATTACCTGAAACAAAACAACAACAACAACAAAAAAAACTATGGAAATGTTTACTAAATTGAGAAACATTTAAAAGGCTATGGCATTATTCTAATTTAACTGGTTAATATGTATATTCAGTTTTTACTTTAAGCAAAGGAGTGTGTTCAATAGCAAAACAAATAACATTATGAATATAAAAACAAAATACAAGTTATTCTACAATTTTAAAATATATATACTACTGTTTAGATATTTTAATGTTTTTGAAAGAAGCTTCTTCTGCTCAAGGCTGCATTTTTTGATCAAAAAATTTGTAAAAACAGTGAAATATTACTGCAATTTAAAATAACAGTTTTATGTTTTCTATATGAATATGTAGTAAAATGTAATTTATTGCTGTGATCAAAGTTTAATTTTCAGCATCGTTACTCCAGTCTTCAGTGTCTCATGATCCCTCAGAAATCATTCTAATATGCTGATTTGCTGCTCAAGAAACATTTCTAATTATCATCAATGTTGAAAACAGTTGTGCTGCTTCATATTTGTGTCGAAACCGTGGTACATGTTATTTTTCAGGATGCTTTGATGAATAGAAATTTCAAAAGAACAGCATTTATTTGAAATAGAACTCTGTTGTAACATTATAAATGTCTTTACTGTCATTTTTGATCAGTTTATTGCGTCCTTGATGAAGGTATTAATTGGTAAAACTCCTCAGAGGGGGTTAAATGTGTCTCCTGGTTTTGATGACCCCACACACACAAACATTTCCCGACATACAGACAGGAATTTAGTTCACAAAACCATGTCTGAAAATATTAAATGACTTTTTTCAAATTTTGCCCTTATTTGGGATCTGCACCGCATTGTCAGGCTCCTTAAAAGGAAACAAGAAAGCCAGTCAGTGAGGTATTTGTGTCACATGATTGCTCACAGCCTCATTGGCTACTGGGTACAAAGTGGCACAATTCCCATAAACCCAAATTAAACCAGAGTAGAGAGCGTTCCGTTCTTTCTCTATGAATTCTTCAGCACTGCTCATCTATTCTGTCGGGAAAAAAGCGAGCTGTCTTAAGTACGTCAGAGATGTTTGAGACAGCGCTCTCGAGGGCTTTGACCTCAGAGGGTTGATGGGAGCTCCTTTAACAAAAACAGCAGCATTTATCCTCTTAATTCAGTTGTAAATGAAAGCAAATGTAAGCTTATAGATTTCAGCTGAATACAGGCTCAGGACTCAGAGACCTTCCTCCTTTCAATGGATTAAAGAAATGTCTTGTAATCTTGCTTTGGAGAAAAAGTGACATTTATTTAGTATGCTATATTTATTTAGTGCTATTAAGTAGATGTATTAAACACGGACCTCTTTTTACAATTTATTAACAAGATGATAACGCGGAATGCTTAATAATGGTGACTGAACAAACCCCCAGTGTGTCACTGAGATAATATTATGGTTTTTATAAATATCTTGAATCCGTTATTATTTTTAGATTTTTCGTTTTCAATTTAATTTTAAGTAAATTTTAGTACTTTTGTTGTGCTTTTTTGTCATTTTTTAGCAGTTTTGGTTTATGTCTACATAAGTTTTTACTGATTTTTGAATCAGTTTTAGTTATTCTAGTACATCAAGTTAAACTAATTTAGGTAAACAAAAGTTTTTTATATTCTGTTTTATTTTGGTTACCTTTTATTTACTTCAAGAAACAATATTTTATAGGCTTGGTTAACTAAAATGACCCTGCAAAATCGCAGATGTGAGTGTCTTCTGTTTTTTTGTTTTTCCTTTTTTTTTTTTTTATTATAAGAGATTGTACTAATAACTGTAACAAATGATTTTCTTTATTTTATTAGAATTTAAAAAGTATTTTACTGATAGCTAAATTGTTTTTCTTTATTTTTATTATAAGTAAAAAAGATTGCACTAATAACTGTAACTTGGTTATTTTTATTATAATTTAACAAATTATTTATATTTCAGTTATCAGCACAATTGAAGCTATTTATTTATTTTTAATTATAATTTTTATTTATTATATATGCTGGGGTGGGAAAAATCATAAGTGTTCTGTGTTTTGTGTTATTTCATAGGTCCCTATAATTGTTAAAATTGTAATAAATTATTAAATTGTATGAATTCAATGGATGAAATGTGCTTTTAGATTATTCAAATTAAATTAAACCATTAAAAAGGAAAACACAGAATCTGAGTTGTGCTGTTCCTTTGGACAGTATAACAAAATGTATCAAAAATAAAATAGAATTGGGGAAAACAAAGCAGTGATGTTTACTGACTGTTTACCGCAGGGCGCCTATCTAATGATCCCGTAATCTCCATTATTCCATGACAAAAGCATGTTGCAAAACACTTTCTGGCCTAATAAGGCAAATGTGGTTTTATCCCTGTTATACGCCGAGTGTAATCAGCATGCCTTAAAAGGAGACGCAGAGAGCGAGTGTGCGCTCACCTTCTCTCCGGGCTGAAGACAGACTCTTGTCTTTCCGGGCTGCGCAGGCGGCTCCGTTTCTCCGGCTTGCGGGCCTCGGCGTCTCCGCGGCGGGACAGAGCGCGGTGTGCGCGTGCGAGAGGTTCAGCCGGGTGGCTGTCGGTGCTGGTGACGGTGCTGCCGCTGGCATCCGAGTCCAGAGAACTCATGGAGCCGCTGATGTGGGAACCGTTGGACAGCAGGCTGCTGCCTGATGGGAAGGGGTCGCTAGGAGCAGGGGACAGGCAGCGCGGGATGCCCCCCATCTCCGCACTGTGGCGGCTGGACGAGCTGCCCGTGGGCGACAGGGGGTCATGAGAGGGCTGGGAAACAGCTGAGTGGAAGGAGAGCCCGCTCCGGTCCACCTCGTCACCGTTCACTGAGCTCCGATCCGAACACCGGCTCACCATCGACCCCTCACCTATAGAGAGCAATGGAGAAGAGTGACTTCATCAGGGACCAAACTAATGTATATTTGAATTCATCTAATTAATTACATGATGTACTGATTAATTAATCGCAAATTGATTTGGGCTGAGAAATTAAACCCCAGTAGATCATTTAAAGTCATTATTGTGTTAGATGAGGGAAGCACTGAACAAACATTATTAAAATGTAGCTTTAGAAAAAAGATTTTAATTAAAAACCACATAAATAATAATAAAAGAGTATAAAGAGTATTAATGTTTTATTAATTAAACACTTGATTAAGAGCTGTTTGTTTGCAAAATAGAGTTGCACTATTCTGGATAAATTGAGACTTTTTTTTTTTTTTTTTTTTTTTCTTTTTTTTTAAATGGAGGTTGTAGTTCTCTCACAAAAAAATGACAACTAAAAATCTCATGGAAATTTATGAATGGAATGATTCAATGAGATTTACTTGTTTCATTACTGGACGAATCAGTGTTTTTGAATGAATCTCCTGAAGGAATGATTCAAAGAGAAATACATTTTTAACAGCCCCTTTTCGCCACCTAAAAAAAACAAACAAAAAAAAAACAAAAAAAAACAAAAAACAAAGATGTGCACACAGGAATTGATAGGTGGAATTTAAATTTAAATTTTACAATAAGTATCCAATTCCTGACCTTAAGTATCCGATTCTGGAATTGGAATTGATTTTCGATTCCCAACCCTATAAATATTTAAATATAAAATGATTTAAAAAAGTGAAATGATCCTTTAAATGAAAATGATACTTGAAGCTACACCTCCAGTAGGTGGCGGCACATCACTGTCTTAATGATCTAGTTACTGAATCATTAATTCAACTAATTTGTTCAAAGGGCTGCTTCATTCAGAAATTAAGCAAGTGACTGTCTACATTTATGAGTCACTGAATCATTGACTCACTCAATTCACTCAAAACCTTGGATCCATTTAATAATGAATTGAGCAATACTGCAATACTGACAATATTGTATTTAAAATGTAACAATATTAACTTATTGATTTTATACAACAGTTCAAAAATTTCATTTGCAATGGCGCACATATTGGAGAGAAACAATTTTTTGTACTCATATCTTGAAGTTTAGGCTCATAACTTCTAATATGCTTCATCATATAACATTCTAATATGCTTCATCACGTAGTCAGTCGTCCTGCATCATGTTCATCAGCAACTGCATCAATGTAAGATGATGGTCAGATCTGGACGGGGCGCTGCGTTAAATGCCTTTATCATTTTAAAGCATTATTTTTTCCACAATTAATCGCACCAAATTAATGTCTTAAATCAACAGCCCTAGTCTGAAAGCCTGCCGCACCTGCAGAAGGCAGTGGTGAGCCGAGAGGCGGCATCTCGCTGGCGGACCACGTCTGGGACACGTCCGCCTCTCTGCTTTGCAGCTCCTCCTGCCATATGATAGAACTGGAGTCTGGCGTCTTCTCTGCTTCAGGGATGCCCGAGCCGGTCACCGCTACCTTTGCTGGGCCTGGTTCCTGAAATCAAACACATTATTCACCGTTTGTCTCCATAAAAACCTGGATGGAAACGCAGAATCCAGTCATAAAAACTGAATTTACTGTATTACGTGGAATGTCATGGAATATGGCACATTTTGGATGAATAAATCAGAAGTAGGGCTGTACAGGTAATCAGATAATTAAAGTATTTTTTATTTAAAACAATATTTCTAATGACATTCATGCTAAATGCATAAATGTAAATGACAACAATATTTATTAAAACATTGTTTTGTAAGGAATAACTCACAATTTTTCATCTCTGTTTTAATTTAAACAGTAAACCTGTTGTGCAGTACTTTCTTTGCCAAATAGAAACAAAATGATTGAATTTAATTTGATAACATCTTAAAAGATTAATTACACTGTTTATGCATTAATGCGATTACCATAATTTGTCAATAAAATTATATTAAATAATAAAACAAAAAATCCAGAAAAATTAAGGCAGAATTTCTAAAAAAAATAACACAATTCATGAGACACTATTGTTGTTAAGATGTAATAATTAAAATGTAAAAATTTTGTGAATTCTACTGATTAGACATCCTTTTTGATTATTAAAATGCAATAAAGCCATTAAAATGGAACAATTTAAAAACTTCAAAAGAAAATCACAGAATTTTGGGAAAAGTTTGAATTTGGGAACAAACAAAATGGAATTTGGCACAAATAAAACTGATTTCAGATCACAGGTCGCAGTTATAAAGTACCTGTGAGGTTGCTGGTTCCACTTTGCGTTTCTTCTTCTGATTTTGCTTGTTGGTTCTCGGATAAACCACTAGCTGTTCACTCCACCTGGTGAAAGACAAAAGAGGTCAAGCTCATCTCGTGTCCCATCGGTGGGGAGACTGACACCCTGAACACGCCCCATACCCATTGATGATCTCCTTGTTGTCTCCTCGTATGTAGTATTCCTGCTCCGGGGTGATGATGCACAGAGCGTTCTTCTGTCCGGTCCTGGCCTCAGCGTCGATCACATCAGTGCACAGGTTCATGTTGACTGTCCCTTGCGGTAGCGTACTTGGCTGTGTGGGACAACAGATGACAAGTTAACAGTGACAAAAGTCCAATCTGACTAATATCAGGCTCAGATATACAACTGTGGGTTAGGGGTGTCCCCGACTAAGGATTTTCATAGTCGAATCGGAATTGTCGAATCTTGCCGATAGTAGACTGATAGTCGAATCATATGTTTGGGGACGGGGCAAAATACATTAGGGCTGCAACGATTAATCGACATTATTGACAACGTCGACAGTAACAAATATTTTTGTTGTCGAATAGTCGCTTGATCTCATATGACCTAACGTAAGAGCCTGCAATAATGCGGTTTGACCAGTGTGGCACTGTAGCGCAAGACTGTAATTCAGCCCTCCTGGATGCAATTCAAGAGAAGACAGCGTTTCAGCGCAAACGCGGCCGATCCTGAAGCTGCTGAGCAGCATTTGAATGAATATGTAAATATATGCTGCGTGCTTTCCTCTCAATAACGAAATAAAGACAAGCTAGTGATAAAAGCTTTTTATTAGTGGGAAAAAAATATTTCATTAAAGTGAAAGTTTAGTTTGCAAAGATCAAAGCTATGTTTTAATTAAAAGATAGTTAACATTAAACGTCAGCGAAACCCTAAGAATTCACAACATTTTTTACAATAGTGCTCTCATTATAACATTATGTATATGACAATAGTTATTAATGTTCTTCATTTGTTTTGAGCTGTGCACGCTAAAGATGACCAGTAGAATGAAGCATTTGATAGCAGGTTTTTAATCAATAGGAATTAACTCATCATATAGAATACGCTTCGTTATTTACACAACATAACGTTAATATTACGACTTACAGGCTATCTGCACAAAATGCCCCGAATGCACATGAACGTGTCTGTGCGGCTCTGAATGAACTCCTTTTATGGACGCGTTCTTCACGCAACAACATGAAGAAACACGGCAACTAAACTCTAAAAATTCACCGCGTTTTATTATAATAGTGTTCTCATTATAATGTTATGTATATGACAGTCCCAGTCATAAATATTCTGCATTGTTGTTTGTCCTGCTAGCACTGCGCGCTGAAGAGATAACCACTAGTGATCGACCGATATTGATTTTTTAGAACCGATACCGATACCAATTATTTGCATGTTTATGTGCCCGATAACCGATATGCAGAACCGATATTTATTTACTGTTATAAAGTACTTAACTTTGGTTTTTCCTCTTTTCAGTCATCTTTTTTTGTGTCGAAAATTTGCAGTCTTTCATGTTAAATTTAATCTTCATATTACAACAATAAACAAATACATTATTTATAAAAAGCATCAGCAGCAATAACACTAATATTAACAATAAGCAAAATAAATGTAAAATGTCTAATGTTTTCAAATGGAGAAAATAAAAGACAGGAATCACATCAACTTCATTTTAAACTACAGTTTTAGTAGGTTTATAAGCTGTTTAATGGAGTCAAGAATAATTCACTGGATAATGTTAATTCACTGAATAATATTCTCTGGAATATTGGAATATAACAAACTTTTTTTTAAATAAATACAAAGTATTTTATTGCATTTCTTAACTGGAATGTTATATCAGAATTATTAATGTTTTTGTCCCTCTAGATTATGAAATGCCTGCTGACAGCGCAGTTTATGCATTTACAAAGAACTCAAACTGTTCAGATCATCATGAGATAATAAATAATTCATTTCCATAAAGTTGCATTTTTAGATGTTTATTAGCGAAATAATGGTTATATAGTAAATGTTGCTACAATTTATAGGTGTTTTAAACAAGTGAATCTTGTTAAAAGTTACATGCGGAGGCCGTGCTGGAGCATTTCCTGAGCATCAATCCGCTGAGTGAACAGCAATATGAAGCGGCTTCATGAGACTAATGATGAGCAAATATACAACAGAGAGAGAATTTAATTCAGCGCTTTTATTTCCAACATGCGCTCATTCATGGCTGTATTGTTTAACTCATGCAAAGTTACGTCCTTATTGGGAGAGGACTTGACGGATTTAAGTGTGTCTAGCTCGTCCGTCCGCACTCATCCGCGGCGAGTATACTTTGAAAGCTGCGCGGACGCTGCTGTGAGCGAGACGGGACAGAACGCGGAAAGTGAAACTTACCCGGGCCTTTAGCCTACGTGACTCCGACTTCACGAGACTAACGATGAGCACAGACAACAGAGAGAGAACTCAATTCAGCGCTTTTATTTACAACATGTGCTCATTCATGGCTGCGTATTATTTAATTCAGGCAAAGGTACGTCTTTATTGGGACAGGACTTGACGGATTATTTATATAACTCCGTGAGTTGCTCTCTATTTCTTAGAGCCAAGCTGCATAAACTACATAACAGGCATTTATGTAATGCATCTAATTTGTGCATTAATGGCTGTTATGTTAAATAAAGTTTACTAACTACAGCAAATCAAGTACTTGTGCATGCCGTTGTTGTTGTCTCGTCTCCCCTCAGACGCGCTGCAATGGCGATCCTGTGCGCAATTCTCATAACACCCACAAGATGGCGGCATTTATCGGTGAATCCGATATTACAAAACCGATATCCGATTATGGTAAAATGCTTAAATATCGGGGAAAATATCGGTAAATCGATATATCGGTCGATCTCTAATAACCACCGTATTACTACAATGAAGTTCTTTACTGCAGTGCAACTAAACCAAATGCATCGTATACGAGATAAATAATATATACACGATATATATATATAAACCGGCTGAAATGTTTTGAAATCACTTGCTCCCTACCTGATCAAAAAAATCCAGCCTTTCACTCTGCCTGTGTCAATTTGAGTCTTGTTGAAGATTTAAATCCCTGCCGCCCTCTGTCACGGATTATGGATAGTGAAACTTAGGGGTTGTTGGATTTATTCACACACGTTAAAATATTTATTTAAAGCTTGTTTCTTTTCAGATTCTTATTTACAGCATTATCTTAATAGTAGATTAACTTTGGGAGAAAACCGGTAGTTCTATGTGAAATCAGACATTTGAGCACCCCCATATAGCCAAAACGGCATGATCATTACACCTCGTGAATATCAGACTGTGAGATTGTTAGTCGTATCAGGCTCCTCCTATCAAAGCATCGAATCTTCGACTATTCGGGGTCACCCCTACTGTGGGTATTTCACATATTTAGGGATGAGTAAAAATATACATTGTGATCTTCTATCTTTGTCATTTAACCTGCGATGCAGTAAACGCGGACGGAATCGCGGAATCCAGTCATAAAAACGGAATTTACAGATTAACGCGGAATGTCACGGAATTTGTCAAAGTTTGGATGAATTAATCAAATCGTGATATGGACTAGTATCTGTAAATATTAAGCCGCAAAAGTGGATTTAAATATGAATCCTGCATGTTCTGCGCGTCTCTGTATGAATGGAGCAGACGCGCGGTTTTGTTTACTAGTTACACAGCGCGCGTGGCGCTCGCGGTGATTTGAGGACATAAATACATGAACATCATCTCCAGAACTGCTCTGAGAGTCACTTCACGAGCGTCATATCATATACACACAGAACTTTAAAGGTATTCACGGCAACCCGTCAAAATAAAGTTCGGTTTAACTTATTAAAGATATTGTGCCAGAAATAGGCTATATTACTATTATTTAGTAGACTGTACGTAATACTACTACTACTACTGTTAAAAACTACTTTTTTTTTTAAAGAAATAATCACAAAATATTTTAATTTTAATAGTAAATCCCCTTTATTTGCCAAAAATCTAAATGTTTAATTTTCATTAATTAAAATATAAATTAAATCAATGTTTTACGCCTTCATCTGATAACCAGTAAAATTTAAATACACAACACAGAATTTCTGAGGGGGGAAAAAACATTTCATAAGGCTACTGTAAGAATAAATAAAAATTGTTTGTATGCATTCAAATAATTAAGACATGCTAAAACAGAGTTTGGTAACAATAAAACATAAGGTGAGAAAAAAAATAAAACATTTTATACAGCCCTAAACGTCATTTTTGTTACACTTTTAATAAATTAATGTTAAATTGTATAAGTTTCATGATTTTAATTACACATGCTTTTTGATTAATAAAATTTAATTTGACCATAAAAAAAAAGAGTCCAGAAAAATGAAAATTGAAAAAAAACCGGAATCCAGAAAAATGAAAACGGAAAAAACAGAATTTAGAAAAAAAATAAAATGGAATTTGGGAAAAAATAAAACGGATTTCATAGGGCCCTACTTCCTGCTGTTTCTGCTGAAGTAGCTTCTTATAGAGCAACAGTTTCTGAGTAAACATGTACGTCACTGATATATTCCTCATATCATTAAATCGGTGCTGGCACCAGCCTTAATCGTTACTGTAGTGCTGATGCCATTGTTCCCTGATGCTCCAGGCCTGCCACCATCAGCCAGTGCCAAACACGTCACTGGAAACATGCTTTTATTTACGCCTGTCACCCTGGTGAGCTTTGAGAGGCTGGTCACGTCACACATTAAAGCTGTACTGGACCCACATTGGACCCCCTGCAGCTGGTCTAATGACAAAGCAGATCCATTACGGTCCCACATCAACAATAAGCACACTGTCAGAGCGCTGTTCAATGACCTCACTGGCTCAGGACTCACACTATCACTGCACAGACTCATGGTACAATAGACAGATTAATGTGTACAAAACCATTTAAAAGGTTTTTTTAATACTTTTATTCATGAACGATGCATTAAATTGATAGAAAGCAACTCTAAAGGCATTTATAATGTTGCAAAAGATTTCCATTTCAAATAAATGCTGTTCTTCAAACTTTTCATTCATTTATGAATGCTGAAAAATAAAACGTATCACAGTTTTTACAAAAATGTGAAGCAGCACAACTGTTTTCAACATTGATAATAATCAGAAATGCTTCTTGAGCAGCAAATCAGCATATCAGAATGAATTTTTGAAGGATCATGTGACACTGAGGACTTGAGTAATGATGCTGAAAATTCAACTTTGATCAAAGAAATAAATTACATTTTAATATACATTCACATAGAAAACAGTTATTTTAAATTGTAACACTATTTTGCAATTTTGACCCCAAACTTTTGGACAACAGTGTATCAAGAAAAGTGTATGTTAAGTTTTCACAATTTTAAAACCACCTTTCTGACTTCATATGTTTATTTTAAATGATCCTCTGGTGTCACTTGATTTTTTTTTTTTTTTTAAGAATGTCAACTATGATCTCATTTAGTCTCAGTTCACATGAGGTCATAAAACTGTATTTAAAAAAAAAAAAACAATCAGAAAATCAGAAGACTTGAAATTTGGTGCATGCATCTTGTGTATGTGGTCCTTTCATGCTATTTTGGAGCTTGAACAAGACAGTGAGTCAAAAAGGTTTGGAACGGTACAAGAACGAGCATATAATGGTATGATTTTTTGGGTGAACCGTTTCTTTAAAGCGCTGGACTGAGATTTGGGTTCTTTCATTGTTAAGATGCAGAGATTCACACTCCATCTCGCAACTTCTGCCTGGACTGTTATCAGACGTTCTGCAGACTCGAGATGTAAAACAGGTGCCGTCTTTTCTTGATTCCTTTTATGGCCATTTTAAGTGATCTAGCTTTATTAAAAGCTGCCAGTAAACTCCAGGGAATGCCAAATATGGCAATTACAGTGTGTCACAACTGCAGCAGTGTTTCTGTTTCACTACAGAGAGAGTGCTGCGGAGGGAAAGAAATCTGGGTAATGAGACACCAGCAGCGTAAGAACAGAAGACACAACAACAAAGAGCCTCACGTCACTTCGTGCACAGCCCCGAAAACACACAACGGGACATTTTTATCCTTTGTTCCGTCACAAATCATGATTGAAACCTAGATGTATCTGATTACTAATTTCATATTATTTTATCCAGAAGGCCATTCAAGAACAAAACTGTAGCATAAATTCCTGTAAAAGTGCCAGTAGCCACAAGCGCACAAATAATTTGAGCTATGTGTGCTAAAGTTCGACAGCAGTTCATTTAGGTCTTTGGACTCGCTTGAGTTGGGGGTGAGAGTCTTTAAGTCGTCTTCAGATAAGAGAGGAAAATATGAGGCAATGCACGAAAAAAAAGAAAAGAAAAACAGGAAGAGCAAATAGCTTGAAGCAGGACTGTCATCAGGGGGAATGTCGTCCCGCTGAGGTCCTCACACATCAGCCCTGCGGGGACAAGGGGCCCACACATAAAAATAAAGTCGCAGGCCCTGTGAACTACAGCAACGTCCCGGGCCATATGCGAATGTGTGCTACGGTTAAATAATACATCATAATGACTAAGTAAACATGATAATAGGCAGTGAATCAATGGCTTATCGGAAACAACAAAGTGTTTACGTCTGCCAAGCTCGCCATTCATGCATTTCATTTGATTGTGGTTTTTATTCCAAAACGCATCAAATCTCATATCCTTTCATTGTCTTGCTATGCTCAGCTATTTTTAGAACTGTAATAAAACTAAAAATGTTATGCTCACTTGCCAGCTTGTCCTGCATTGTAAGGAATCAAACTGCATAACAACTATTTTACAGTCAAATACAGAATGAAAACATATTCCTTGTTAAATAAAAGACTTTTTAATGCCTCTATGTTCCAGTTAAAACAAGGATCAGTGAATGAGGTCCTCTATAACAACTGTCCATCTTAAAAGGACAGTTCAGCCAAAAATGGTTGTTTCTGGAGCCTGTCGCTGTATGGAAAGAGCGGCAGAGATTTCTTTATTCAGAAAAACATCATGGCATACAGATTTGGAGTGACAACACTTTCATTGTTGGGTAAGCCATTATTTTAAATTTCAGTTTGTTAACTTTCGGAGACTTGAAATACAGCCCATAAGCCAGATGATTTTTCAAAACAAAGATTATTGGAAAATTATTTACAAGAAAATACTAACAGGCCATGATGCAAAGCTCAACAATTTCCCATTTGTTGATGAGGGCAGATGAAAACACAAAAACAGCAAGAAAGACTAGTTTATAGGAGTGACAGCAATATTTTGGGTCACAACAACTGTTTTTTGCAAACGTAAGTGGCACAATAGCAAAGCTGCTCCATTTTCAGGTAGCTCTTCTTATTTTACAGCATATGTGTGCCCAGACGTGCCGTGTCCTCTGTTAAAACACACCTATGTGAATCTTCCTACTCAGGAACACCTGAGGGGTATAAAACAGACGCATTTCATATTCAACACCTGGCAAACGGCAGCCCCTTCTGTCTAAAGCAAACGGTGAACTCCAGCGGATCTCAGATGATCAGAGGTCTGAAAATACAAAGCTAAATGTTGGGTCGCTTGATGTACCATGTAAAATCTGAAGCAAAGTTTCTGAAGCAAACTCTGCTTTAGTCTGTTAAGTTGATTTTCTCTAGGTGTTGTGGCAAAGCCCTCAGCAGAACGAGAATCTCAAAGCATATTTAACATTTCGATGTGGTTTTAGGGGGCTAACGTTCTCAGAGTTTAGCACCGTCACCCACAGTCCTCAGCAGTTTCTCCTAATAAGGGCATATTGGGGGAAACGCAATCCTGAGCACAGACTCCACGTTAAGAACATCTCCGTCTGACAATTAAAATACTTTGCCTCAAGACCGCAGCTGAACGCACATCATGTTTATACGAGTCACTAGTGAAGCTAGATGAATGGCTACTTACTGGCTGACTCTCTTAATGTAACTGACAACTTACGGGTTTAGAGAGTTCATGTGTTTTAAAACAACTGCAACCATGCTGGGATATGATTACATCAGCGCCTTGAGTGAAATGAGCACACTTGAGCATTTCTTAAGATCAACTGAAGTCCACACTACATACAGAAACCCCTTATATAACTAAAATAACTAAAAACTAGCTATAAAAGAACCAATCTATGTTCAATGGAAAAAACATGCCTATGGTGACATTTCTGTAAAATTACATTGTTGCATCTTGAACATTTCTCAACATTAAAAGCGTGTTTAGTTCTCAACAATGAAATGCGCTAAAAGGTTAATGCTCTACTGCATTTTGAAAATAGCTTACCTAAACCCGATCCTAAACCTAACTGAAAGTGTTAACAAAAGCCTTTTTTTGCTGAAAAAAAACATGTCATTTTATCTGGTCTCTACAAGTCTTTAAGCTCTTTTATCGTGAATCGTGTTTGACGGACTCGTACCCGAGCGCTTCGCATCACAAGTGCAATGCTGTACCGGGTGTGCTGTCGAGCAAGTTTACTAGATGAGAAAAGCCAAAAATATGGAGCTGGTTATGTGATGCAAACATCAAAATGTGTTAGTTTACAAATCTTGCACTATGGTAAAATAGTATTGTGCAAGAAAATGGTCTTTAATAAGTCTTTATTAATTGATAATCTGCCTCTGTAATCATAATCTGTGTGAAAAGGAATAACAGTTGTTGGTCTTTTACTGCCACTAGTGTTCATTGGGCTGGAAAATGCAATGAATTGTATGTACAGATTCGTTATTGCAAAAATTAGAGGCACGTTTCAGCAATGAGCCAAGGCTGAAAGGAACGTTCACTAAGGAAACAGAATCTCTGACTATAGAGGTAAAACAGACTGTGTGCTATGAGAAGATTCCCAGGAGAGAAGAGAAAAATCAATTAAGACATTCACGAAAATCCATTTACCCTCTTAGAAGTGAGCTAGTGTGCCATGTATTCAAATATCAGTTCAATTCACAGCTTAAATGCAACCACCTTCACTAGAGACACAGCATTTCAATACTATAACATGCAAAACAAAGTCAGAGTCCTACTACTTAACCCTAAGCACATTTTTTTGCACAAATAAAATGAAGCCAAAGCATTCCTGCTTACATCCACACTCTGAAGTGTCCTTCTTCTTGACCTAATTTTACAGCATTTCCTGAAACTCCCTGCACAGATGAAAAGACTATAAAGACAACAGGGCTGACAGCATTTTCAAAGCAAAACAATGGCAGGAAGCTCTGTAGTACCCTGAACTAGTTTGGACTGTCCTAACCACTCACTGGAAATAAAAACAATGTCTTCCCTCGGCCATCTCGCACAATGATGCGACTCCAGCCTTCTGCCTTGTGCTGCAATGCAAAATGATGAATTGCACCACAGTAATGGGCATTGCTGTAGTAAGCAACCTAAGCGTTGGGAGTCGAGGGTCCGGCGGGACGTAGCGCTAGCACTGAGCCTGTGTGTGGGCCTCACTGTTTACACACAAACGCTGTAATCTCCGGGCAGATCAGGCAGCTAATTTGGTCACCCATGTCACATTCCTGTGAAACAAACAGGCTGAGCCGGGCTCTCATTAAACCACAGGACCATATTCTGCTGGTTCACATCTGATGGACTCCCTCAGCATTTCTTATCTCTGAGCTGCTGGTGAAGCAGCAAACTTTTCTTGGATTATTTTAGTTCAGGGATGGTTATGTTATCTTTTTATATGAGAGGATTCCACTGAGGTTCAGTTAGACCAGCTTTGAGGAACACAAATGTAATCTCTCAACTAAGCAATTCGATTCACAGATCACTGGTGTGCAATTGCGTGAACAGAAGATATAAAGTACGGCCAGCTTACCGATTCATCCAGAGCGAAGCGCAAGCAACCGTGTTCATAAAGAACGAAGAAACGCCGCTGCCATTTCTGTGTTGAAAGGAAAGATTATTGTTATTCATATTTACTTAATATAGATTTTTAAAGTCTGCATTAAATGAAAATTCACCCTATCTAATTTCTAAATGCATGATATTGATCTTATTGTAAACAATTCACCCGTGCATGCATTTCAGTTTTTGATTTTCAAGATGTTGGAACTTGAACTTCTGGTGAAATGCTGGACTTCTCCAATCATTTCATCTTTTCCAATCATCTTCATCCAAGTCCCGTCCCAGATTTTTCCGATAAGCCATTTAATTTAGATGTACATCAGAATACGGAAGAAAATATCTTTAGCTATTTCGGTTTCATTACAACTTTAATCAAATTAATTACATGATATGCTAAGGTTAGTGTAAGGGGATAGAATACAGTATAAAAACCATTACACCTATGGAGAGTCCCTGCAAACCACATATGCAAATATGTGTGCATGTATCCTTAATGTATTTGCAAACATTTTAAGTAAGATTGACTAGGAATCCAATTAAAGTTCAATAAAGGTTGGTTTAAAGCACTTTATTAATGACATTTTCCCATTTTCCGTGACCTAATCTAAAATGAGAACTATTCACCCCTAAAAGCCAATTAATAAATCTTTTAATACAACCTAATTAAACAAGAATAATTACAGTGACAATGAATCAAGAACTCATTTTTATGTAGCCAGTTAATATATTAACAAATGTAGAGGCTACAATACATAAACTACGAATAAACTATAAACTAATAGTTTGTTAATTATTTGTAAGTACTTTATAAGTGTATAGTTATACTTAAGTGTTACCAATTCATCACATCAAATTAAAGCGCTAACTTGACAGCTCTAATACAAAGTTTGGAGTGATTAAGCAACAGAAGCAAATGAGTAAACTACTGTCTTAGACTGAAGTTTATGCAGTATCTCACACGCCTGATTACACACCAGACGAGTTTTATTTGTGTACAGTGCCAAGACACTAATGCAAACAGACGCCAAACTTTCATACAAATAGCGTCATGTCTTCTTACCCGGGATCTCTGCATGGGATTGTCAAAGTCCGTCCCCTCTGGAGCCAAACACAGCCATCCGCCATAGATCGGCTTGGCCTGCAACAAAATAAACATATATTATTAAATCAAGTCAACAACTGTACATGTTTGAGTCAAAGGAACAATTTACGGTTTGATTTTGATGATGCTCTCATTTTCTGTAAAAATGGAGATTTTGATCATTTTGAGGGACTGACATAACCACTTTTAAAGTGTTAGCTACAGGTGCAAGCTTAGACACAGCTGAGCAGGACTAGGCAAGTTAATATAGCTTCACTTTAGAGCAGATGTTTGCCTCAAAAAACGCAAGGTTATTAGACTGCGTCTCACCTCCTCACTGAATGCAATGACCTCAAATTTATGACTTGAAAAATCTTTACCCTTGCATACAAAATAAGGACCAAGCAAGACTCTGACGTTGTAATATTATCTATCAGTTGAGCTTAAGCTAAATAATGACACTATTGTCTTTCAGAGTTGCTTTACAGCAAAATCTGAACTGTCTCCACAGTTGAGTTTCCACAACTGATTTTGCTATTTTTCTATTACCCTGAAGTAGGGATGTCAATTTTCGATCATTTCCATGATCGATCGTTGTTTAAATTAACGATCGATTAATCGATTAATTGTTAACCTTAATACTGCAAAATGCATCTACTGCAGTGGCATATAGTCACCAGCATGACAGGATGTGCAAATGCCACTCAAAACGCCAGCTTCCTCACCCAAATGAAAAGGGTTTGTAGTCTAAATAAAAGGCTAGCAGCAGGATTGTAAAATGAAAGGATGTGATTATGATCATTTGATAAAATGAAGAGAGCGCACCGTAGTTACGCACGGGATCATTATACTTCGTGTGCTGTTTCATATCCTGTCACGGAGACCGCTGAATGCGCCTTTTTAAATGGTTTCATGGTGCTCGTTGTTTTATTTTAAAACACCAATGTTCGCAATTGACATTATCGGGATTTAAAATAAAATGATCCCAAAAGTAAGCATGGCACGTGGGGCTGTGACGCACGGTCAGTGAACCGCTTCCAAAACCACCAGCGTTGCTACGGCAAAACACACTGTTACCCATTTAAAACATTTTAATGCGAGTATTATGATACAAGTGAGGTACAAAGCTTTGTTAATAAGAGAAATAATTGGTTACCAGGCAAATGTTACATCACGACCATGCTTTTGGATTCATGCTGTTCGAGCGCATACATTTATACGCGGCTTTGTGTTCTGTTTTGCCGGATGGTCACGAATTTAATAATATTTATCGTTTCTTTTCCCAAATCTTCAGTCTCACCATCTAGATTCGCAAGTTTATTTTATTGTTGTTCACTTTTAATCACTGTTTTCGCATCTCTTACCGTGGTAAACGGTAAATGGGGGGAAATGAAAGATTTCGTGGCCATGAATTAAGAATTCGTTACTAGGGTATGACTTAAATTGTTCCTGCATTTAAGTTAAATCATGGGTTTTCTAGGGAACAAATTAATGAAACATGGACAATGGCCACAAATTATTATGTCATAGGAATGAATTAACAAGTTGTAGAAATTAATATTATCTGTCCTGCTTGCGTCCGCAGCCCTGTCAAAGTGAAGTGCCTGATATGCAACAATTATCTAGGGAAATTATAATTAAACATGACTTATTACTACTTTCCAATACAAAAGAACTTTGTATTGTATCTGTTTTAATGTATTTTTAAAGCTTGGATCACATTAAAAGCATGGTTTATACATTAGTAAATTATTTTTGTATAAGATCCAGCCCTTTCACAGTCACTCACAGCCGTTCTTTGCGTAAAAAAAGTATTCTCATTGCTTCATAAAATTCAGATTGAACCACTGATGGCAGATGGACTATTCTGACGATGCTTTTCATACTTTTATGGACCTTGAGAGTGCAATTTACTATGCAGTCAATGGGACAGACACAAGCCTCCCGGTTTCCATCCAAAATATCTTAAATTGTGTTCCCAGGACGAACGAAGCTTTTACGGGTTTGGAACGACATGGGGATACGTGATTAATGTCAAAATTTTCATTTTGGGGTGGAGTATCCCTTTAAAGCTTCCAGACAAAGAGCAGAGAGTTCATTTTCTCTTTTTCTGAGAATTATTGCTGTTTGATAATTACTGCTGACATCACAGAAAGCAGCAGTTCAGACAGGCTGCATTCACACGAATGCACAGATATATTTTGACATATATGTTTTGTCCTGTTGTTAAAACAAAACTGTTTACAAGAATCACTGAAGAGAGAATCGCAGTGCATCGATTTATTTCTCCCAGCCCTCCCCATAAGTACTCATAAATACATCTTTAAAACAACAGAGGATACCTGGGGACCAAATTTAGCCGTTTTCCTCTCTGGAAGAGGTGGGGGATTGGAAGCAAAACAAAACACAGCTGTGACTCCAGCATGTGAGCAGCGGCACACCCCTGCGCTTTCCTTCCTCTCCCCAGCTTCACGTCTAACCCTACGGCCCCACCGGCCGCATCACGTTTAACTCCCAATTTCCTCCCAGGCTGAATCCTGAGGGCGGCTGGCTCCCAGCGGTCCACTTTATCCCTGCATCCCCTGTACGCACTCGCCCTGAACTTCTACCCCCCGCCTAAACAAACCCAGCGCCCACCCCGGGCCCAACCGCAGCTTCAGAAGTGGGAGCGACCTCTGGGAAACTCTGCTCCACTTTCCCAACACGCACTTCCTTTCACAAGCCCCCGTCCCACCCGCTCACAGCAGACCTCCTTCTGCATGGGAATCACACTGGGACGCTTCAAGCCGCTTGATGCAAGTTTCCATTTTTAACATGCAGGCTAGACCTTGAAGTAAAAGACATCTCTAGAAGACAAGTATAAAGCAAAATGCAATACATGTATGATTCCTGTTGCTCTCACAATGAGATCAGTAGGAAGCTGGAATATATTCTAGCAATTTAATTTCTGCATCAAGCTTCTGAAGAGGTCAACAGTCTTGCTTTCAAAATCAGAAAAATAAATGTAAAATTTGGTCCTGTAGAGCTAATAAAAGCCAAATCCCACATGAGCTGATCTCTTTTAATGGACTCTATGCATGATTGCTTTCTCATTTAGCCACTGCATATATATATATATATTTTATGTGTGTGTGTGTGCGTGTACACAAATAAGAATATTATATATATATATGAAAATATGATAGGGGAATACATATAAAGTCTGTTTCCACAGAGTCAATTCCACTGAGCTTGCTCTGGAAGGCCTTGAGAGAAGTCAAGAGCATTCTTTAAGGAACGAGTCTGTGAAGATTACAGTATTTTGAAAGCCTTTTACCCCCGGGTAAGTAAATGACTATGTGCTGCCAACATTTCCTCAAAGGAACCGTTTGACTCAAACATCCAATGCGTACAGTAACATTCAACTTCCTATGTGAATTACATAGAGGAAGACAAAGTAACTCAATAGTGTACATATATCTTTTAACGTATATATATTTCATAGATCCAGAATGGTCAACCTTCTAGCTATTAAAATTAAGGTCATTTTCAGACTTGTAGAACATTTACTTTGTTACGAAGCACGAACTCATTTTTTTTTCTTGATTCGTTTGCTTTCACACAGCAACATTTCAAAGTGCATCAAAATGTGTTTATGCAAAGTCACGTGAGTAAAACTGTCCTCTCATTGGTCAGAGTGCACCTGTTTATGTTCCTCATAGCATCATTTTATATATACACACTGCCGTTCAAAAGTTTGGGATCAGTAAGATTTTTTTTTTTTTTTTTTTTAAAGAAGTCAATTATGCTCATCAAGGCTGCACTTTTATGTTTATGTTCCTCATAGCGTCATCCATCAAGATGGTTTGACAATCAAGCCTGGTTCATTGAATTGGATTGCTTTTTCACCAAAACCAAACTGCTCCAGTGATGGTTTTCAATCGGACCAAGACCACCTCATTTCAGGAGATCTCGGACTGATTTTTTGTTCCGTTCTGATTCAGATCCAAGCACAACTACTGTGTTCATACATGCCAAAACAAACCAAACTAAGAGAGGAAATGCGCCAGATTCAGAAACAAGCCAGGTTTGAGGCACCATCTCTGAAATCGAAAAACTCTGAAGGTAAACTACATTTGACAGTTATTTACTAATCAACAGAATAAGACAAACATTTCAAAATGCTCAAGGAATTCTTAGCAAAATGAATGAAAACAATTGCGACTGGAATTTTCTGCTTTGCAAGGTAATAGAAAAGATGATGCAGGAACATTAGATTTGATCTGTGAACAAATGGTACATCTGACACATGGAGTTTCTGATGTCAGTTTGATCAGTCATAACCTTATGTAACTGGCATCTAGCATGCAAATTTGACCATATTTGATGAGCTCTATGTACGTGTGTGGATCAATGCTTATATATAAATTAGTTAATTAAATTAATTCTGGACATTCTTTTTATGAACTTTGAGTGTCAAAGCTTTGATTGCATAGACTTTCAATGGAGGGAACAAAAGCTTTCAGGAACGACATGTTGCAGCCCTAAACACAACAATGGCTTAGCCATCACTTTTCATTTTAAATTAAAACTGGAGAAAGTACTTGGTCTGAGTCTAATCGGAACATTTGGTAATACTGTTGTCAAAACAGAAATAAAGAAATCATAAACTGAATGTCTGAAGACGACTGTTACACAACACCAGAGCCCAAAAGGGTTTGATTTAGTAATGAATATTGGGTCATCTTAGCAGGAATAGTGAATGATGTAATCCATAATAATGACTCATGAATCTGGCACAGAATGGGTTAACTGTTGGTAATCTCGCTCAAACCACAACACACACATGCTGGAGGACGCTGACATCGCTCGACGGCTCAGAAGAGTATGGGAACAATTAAAAAAAAAAAACAACAGGCCCTTATGGTCTGAAACTTTTCCTCTCATTCATTCTCTTTCAAGAGCTCATATGGAAATATGGTCACAGTTTGTGTTTTCATGCAATCAACCAAAGCTTTCTTTCACTGAATAATATAATTAGAGGGGAGAAAATACATCGGATTTGTAAGAAATGGACTCCAACATGAGCTCACATCACACACATCCAGAAATGTATGGAGACGGCCAATTATTTCCCAATCGCCAGCAGCAAAGTACCTGTAATCCTGACGAGGTTTAGAAATGGTCTGGTTATGACAACTTTCGTCTTGCTTAAAAGTTTCCTCTAGCAGAAAACAATGCCTTCTTACATCTTAGAAATATTCAAATGGAAGGTTTTTACCAATGACCAAAGTGGATGTTAAATGGTAGCCATATTATAAATACAGTTATCTGTAACATGCCTAACCTTTAATGTCAAAATATGAATGAACTAATTTTAGTTGTTGTATCAACAGTTTTAACACTGACATAACATTTAGTGCTAAATAGTTGTAAAAATCTAACAAAATACTTCTAAATCAATTATGAAGTTTTAACAAGATCTATATGAAAAAACGTTGAAACAATGTTGAACTATCAACCCAAATTGAAACAAAATTTCAAAAGTGATTTTACTTGGTTTTAAGGGTTACTATATATGAATATTTGAAACACACATTTCACTAAACCTCATTTTATTAAACAAATTAATTTCCATCCTTCCATTAGAACATATACATAAAATAACGATTCTGTGCAGAATGTGACTGAAGCTGAGCAGCGACAGACGTTACAGAACGGCTGGAACGCGGTTTCGACCAATCAGAAATCAGGAGTAGACCTCTGCTGGCTTCTGATTGGTCAATACAGCGTTCCAACCGCTTTATCATGACTGAAAAAAACATATACAGTAAATACATTAGATTAGTCGCAAGCATCCGTGAAGAACCATTAATTTTTTGAAAAAAAAGTACCTGCATGAGCCACTAAATCACTGTAAAACGCTACGTCAAACACTATCTTGACACCAGTTTAAAGTTAACAGGGCAAACCCTTTCTAAACAAAATGAGCCTAGGTAAAAGGCTGATTAGTGGTCACCGCAACCCGATCAATAAAGCGCTGTCAGCTAATGGAAATCAATTGTCAGCTTCACTGTCTACAATCACTAAGTCTCTACAGAGCAAACACCTTTTTTTTTCTCGAATGAGCCATTTCGCTTTTACCCGTTCACTTGAACGAATTCGAAGTGATATAACTATCAGCTGACTGGAACGAGCCGTTCATACCTGATTGAGATCCTGGTCCGTCAGCAGATGCAGCTCTCGGGGCTTGAAGCAGTTCTGACATTTGCTTTTGTTGAAAATGTTCGCTTGAAATTTCCTACACGTGTTTTCCTTTGCACTAGACATCTTATTCCTCTATTTGTGCGCGTCTCAAATCCCAGCAACGAAAAGACAGACAGACAGCAATAATCCCGACGCTCTTTCATCCGATTCTTGACGCGGTCTTCATGCAAAACATGACCGGTAACAGCAGCTTTACGTTACTCCTCGAATCTCCTTTGCAGCAGCCAAACTAGTCCACCAGCAGAAGGTTCGAATGCAGAATGTGAGTAGTTTATATAAGCAGATCTCTAGTTAACAGGCCTGCTCAGTGTTTTGGCTGATGTACTTGAGTTCATGGCCTGGCCTCACAAAGCGACTCTCTAATCTCATTTCTGCGCGAATCAATGCTGGAATTGTGCAAGCGGTAAACAAAGCGATTATTTCACGTGTTCCACCGGTCAAATGAAGCTGGACCTTCTAGGAAGCGATGGAAGTAAAAACCGCTGGTGAGGTATCCTGGTTTTCAATCCCAATGGTATATTCTCTCTCAGGCTCGAAGTTTTCACGCACTTCACTGCTAGCGTCAGTTAACGTTAGCTCGCTAATGAAGCCTCTCCCCCTGCTCGTTTAGCGGAGCTTTAAAAATCCCAATGTTCGGCGAAGCTAACATTTTAGCCTCCGCCAGTACCGTGCATGTCTTAGCTCGACCCTCACGGCTCTGTGAGCTGCGATAAACGCGTCGTTTCGAAGCTTTTCCAGGCTAACGAGGGTCTGTTTTCTCTCCCCTCAGACGAGCTTTCCCAATGGAGGGAGGTCGCGAGCTCGCAGATTTGCTGCTGGAATTTCATTTTCTCTCGCGAGAGTTCGGAAAGCGAGAGCAGGACGGTCCCGAAGCGGAGAAGATACCCACCCTGTGGACACTAGTGACCATGTACACAGCTCAATACAAAAGAAGTATAAAAATGGCATCTGAGGTAAAATTAAAAAAAAATAAATAAAAAAAAAGTAAACCTTTCTCAATTCTTTCCTGTTATTTTCTACAGGCTATGCATATTAAGACAAAACCTTTTCACAAGCAATTCCAAAACAAACGGTTCATCTTTTGCAATCACACATTAATATCGTTCACTTCTATACAACATAATGTTTGAGAGGATGTTGGTTATATTAGATAGGATATTGCTTGTTATAAAGTATTTGATTGATTCATTCATTCATTCATTGAATCCATAACAATAGAGTTTTGTCTCAAGAACGCAATAAACTGAACATTCATTTACTTTTAAATGGTTTCCTTTTTTAATTCAGTTTAATATAATTTGATCTTTTCTGAATTAAGGTGTTTTGCTTTCATATGGCACTTGAAAATTTTTAGAAATTAAAATATATATTCTGAAACTGGTGTTTATCTTTATTGTGTAATTTATTGTGTAATCCAGTAGGTCTTATAAACAGGTGACCCAAAAATTAATATCTTAAACTACTTATGTGCACTGTATGTATGCATCTATGTAAAAATAAATAAACAAATAAGACCGGATACAACAAAGATGACTGGAGTAGATTTTAAAACAATATACTATTTCAGCAATTAAAAATGTTCAAAATGTCTTGCTTAAATTCAATGTTATTTGCTGTTTCTTTGTAAATAAATTTACTTGTAATTTCTGCGTGAAAATTGTTTCTACACCATTTATTTTTCAGTGTAATATCATAAATACTGTCTATGGTGCATTTTAACAATATTTTACATATGCACTATCAATAAAATAAAGTCTATAAAAAATATAAAAATTGTGCATTTAAACACATATGTACTATTAGTAAACTAACATTTTTTAAAAATCAATAAAAAATACTATCAATAAAAATGGTGCATTTAACAATATTTTACATATGCACTATCAATAAAATAACATTTTAAAATCTATAAACAAATATAAAAAATGTGCATTTTAACAATATTTTACATATGTACTATCAGTAAAATAACATTTTAAAAAATCAATAAAAATGGTGCATTTGAACAATATTTTACACATGCACTATCAATAAAAACACTTTATTTTGCAGTGTTTACATGTTACATGTACTTACTGTATTTATAACAGTAAGTTATGCATAACCACATGCAAACCCTATTCCTAACCCTAACTGTAAAGTACATGAAGTTAATTATTATTACTCAAAACTTGAATGCACAGTTACATTGTAACAAGGAAATCTTAAAATATACAGTTGTATACAATGCAATATAGAAAGAACCTCAAGGTACCCTTGTATGCCTCTCTACATGCCTGAGATTCACAACATGCATGAGCCTTCAGTCGCTCAGCCACATGCTATTAAAAGTTCCCCGGCTGCCACTGGCTCTGAATGAACAGGCAGGACGGCAGGCTTCAGTCTGCTTTCCTGACCGGACAACAACACACACTTCCACTGAAGGCTGGCTTAACTCTTTACGCACATTGTAAGTACACTGAAAATAAAACAGATTACGGTTGCCTGCATGTGGGTTAGTGTGTGTGTGCAGTTGATTGGCACTATATATCAGTGCTGGTCAGGCGTTAATCTGTCTGTGACACTGTTGCTTGTGTTGGACTTGGAAATGTTTTGTTAAAAAGCAACAAAATGGTTGTTGGTTAAATCATTGAATGCAGTAACAGTGAGAAAGGCACATCTATTCTTTTCACGTATGTCCAAATATGTGCTTCTTGTGTATCTAGTGTCAGTGGCGAGAGCTGGGCTATTTATAGATCTTGTCCTCAGCCACACTTTTATGGAACTAGTGACACACATACTGTATACAGCTGATCAGCGTTTATTAAAGGAATAGTTCACCCATAAATAAACATTTACTGAAAATGTGCTCACCCTCAGGCCATCCAAGATGTAGATGAGTTTGTTTCTTCATCAGATTTGCTCACCAATGCATCACTTGCTCAGCAATGGATCCTCTGCAGTGAATGGGTGCCGTCAGAATGAGAGTCCAAACAGCTGATAAAAACATCACAATAATCCACAAGTAATTCACACCACTCCAGTCCCTCAGTTAACATCTTGTTAGGCCAAAAACTGCATGTTTGTAAAAAAACAAATCTATCTTTAAGAAGTTTTTAACTAAAATACAAGTCCATAATCCATAGTGTTATTATGGATTATGGACTATGAAGTTAAAAGCATCTTAATGACAGAATAATTTCTTACAAACGCACAGCTTTTGGCTTCACATTGTTAATTGATGGACTGGAGTGGTGTGGATTACTTGTGGATTATTGTGATGTTTTTATCAGCTGTTTGGACTCTCATTCTGACGGCACCCATTCACTGCAGAGCATCCATTGCTGAGCAAGTGATGCAATGCTCCATTTCTCCAAATCTGTTGAAGAAACAAACTCATCTACATCTTGGACGGCCTGAGAGTGAGTACATTTAAAAAAAAGGAAAAAAAAAGTTTATTTTGAATGAGCTATTCCTTTAAAGAGATAGTTCCCCTAAAATGAAAAACCTCACCATGTTCATCGCACCTTTCATATGTCTCCAGCTTAGAAAGTAATGCGTGGTCATTTATAGTGAGCTCACATGCAAAGGTTTTATTTTAGCTGTTTGGCTTTAATGAACTCTATTTTTCTTGGTTTTCAGAAGATGGGTCTCCCATCGGTTATGGTGCTGCCACTGCTGATCGTGGTTTTCGCTGGAGTTTACTATGTTTACAATGAGGTCATGCGCTTCATGTCCAAGTCCATGGTGCGGAACAAAGTTGTGGTGATCACAGATGCCGTGTCCGGAATGGGAAGTGGTAATGCTTAATTAATGGTCTATTAATGACTAATTCACCACAAAATTAAACAAAACCAGTATAAAACTTGGCTTCAACTCATTTTTTAGTTCCGATACTATGACGCTCTCAAAAATAAAAGTTCCAAAAGAGGGTTTTTGCAGTGATGCCATAGAAGAACCATTTTTGGTTCCCCAAAGAACCTTTCAGATCACTTCTTAAAAGAACCATTTTCTTCTTAGTGTGAAGAACATTTTAATAATCCTTAAGAACCTTTCGTCCAGTGAAAAGGTTCCATGGATATTGGAGGTTCTTTATGGAATCATGTAAATTCTGACAAAGAACTTTTATTTTTAAGAGTTTTGAGAATATTTTATGATGGTTAAAAAATAGTCCACGCAAAAACAAAAATTCTCTCTCTCTCTCTCTCTCTTTTTGTTTTTTGGAAACAATAGTTTATTGTCATGATCATGCTGCCATGAGTAATTATTACATTTTTAAATGGTACTAAAAAGTTAAATTATGGCTGTAGTTCAAAAGACATTAATCATTAAAAGCACTTGATACTATATGAGCAAAGTTTTCTCCATATTTAAATACCTTTCACACAAAATAAACTGCATAAAATATTCTTGTTTTAAACACAAACCTATCAGAATAATTTATTTTAAATACTTAAAATTATTATTATTATTAACCATTAAAAATCCCAAACTTTTTAATTGGTGTAAACGCACACACACACACACACACACACACACACACAGACAACAAACACAACTGTTTGTCTTATAACTAAACAGCTTTTTTATTCTACTTTTGTTTTTCTTTTTGATCATAAAGTGACATTTGATCTGTTAAACATATATAACATGTTATTTTTTGTTAGTGTTATTAATGGAAGTGTTACTAAGGCTTGTTATCAAAGCATATTGTTTGGAGTAAGCTTGTGTATAAAATGTTCGGTACAGTTCAGTGTGTGATGGGTCTGGGTTTGGTCTGTACATCTGTACAGAGGACAAAGAGCAGTCAGTGTGAGTCTGAAAGAAAGCAGAGAGCATAAAGACTGATACGTGAGCTGTGTGCTTTCAGACTGATGGGATTGTGGGGGTTTCTGTGTTGTGACTGGGTCAGCCTGTCAGCAGACATTTTTGTTGTCTTTAAAGACATTCGTCTCTGAAACGAACGAGCAGATAACACTTTTATCATGTTTTACTAAGGATAGACTACATTTCATCACACTATTTGCCCATCCTCCATTCTTTCTGCAATTGTACACTGCTTTTATTTATTTATTTATTTATTTATTTTTTTTTTTTATTTAACTCAGTACTTTTGTCTTGTTTTCCAGTACAAATACCTAAACATACGTTTACTGGAAAATCAAAAAGACATCAGATATTAAGTCTTGCTTTCTGAAAAAAATGTATCAAAATGAAGTGAATTTAAGCTTTAAAAAAATCTATCAGTAAGGTCAGAAAAATAAAGTAGTTTTCAATGGAAGCCCATTTCCAGCACAGATTAAAAAAATAAATAAATACAAAAGGTCACTTTTTATCTCACAGTTTAGACTTTTCTTTTTATAATTGCGAGTTTATATCTCACAATTCTGCATTTATATCTTGCAGTTCAGAGTTTAATTCTCTTAATTCTAAGAAAAACAAGAAAAAAAATTCAGAATTCTGAAATAAAAAGGCACAGTTACTTTTTAAATTTTTATCCTATGGCAGAAACAAGCTTTCATAAATTTCACTTTAAATTAAATTTATTTTTCTGACCTCAGTGGCAGATTTTTTTTGTGTGTTTTCAGCAAAAACTCACTTAATTTAGAAACATTTTCCGGAAAGCCATCTTATGCCATTTTGCTTCTCAAGTAAATGTATCTGGACTTAAAAATGTGTAAATATTTATACTAGAAAACAAGACTATATATATATATATATATATATATATATATATATTTGTTTTTTTTTTAATTTTATTGATTTTTTTTTTACACTGTATTACTGTTCTATTTTGGTCAAACTTGATTTGCATTGCATGTATCCTCCACTTAGAAGGCATTTCTCCAGTATTGACATCCTCTGATCCTGTCTCTGTCCTGCATTTGTCAGAATGTGCCAGACTGTTTCACGAAGGCGGGGCGAGGCTGGTTTTGTGTGGGCCGAGCTGGGATAAACTTGAATCTCTGTATGATTCTTTGTGCAGTGGATCAGACCCAAGTAAAGTGAGTATGAAACCACATTATTAGACCTACAGTCCTAAAGTAAGACAGAAACCATCAGCAAGCCTTCACTTTGATCACTCGCCCTCCTCACTTTCAGGATTTTCATAGTTCAGGCCGTATCTCTGTGTCTCTGTCAGCATTTCTTCCTCTGTCATGAACAATGGCAGGATTTCCTCCTGACAGCCAAATGTCCACGAGTCTCATAAAATACTGGTCCTCTGCAGTTTCAAACAACATGTTGACTTCATTTATTCTGTCATAATCATACTGCCATTAGAGATGTTGCAAAAGTAAACACCTATTAAATTATGGCTGCAGTGTATAAAGACATTAATCATTAAAAGCACACAGTACTAATATGATCAAAGAACACTTCTTATTACAAATACCTTTAAAACAATATAAAGTTACTCAAGAAGCAAAACTGCATAGGATATTCTTGTTTTAAACAATTCTTTTAAACACACAAACTGTTTTTATCTCAAATTTTCTTTAAATATTTACATTAGTGCTGTCAAACGATTAATCGCGATTATTCGCATCCAAAATAAAAGTTTTTGTTAACGTTATATATGTGTACTGTGTATATTTATTATGTATATATAAATACACACACATACAGTATATATTTTGAAAATATTTACATTTATATATTCATATTCTTATATTTGATATTATATATATAAATATATTTAATATATAAACATATTTTTCTTAAATATATACATGCATGTGTTTGTATTTATATATATATATAATAAATATACACAGAATACACATATATTATGTAAACAAAAACTTTTATTTTGGATGCGATTAATCGTGATTAATAGTTTGACAGCACTAATTTACATTAAATTTATTTATTTATTTAATTTCGGCAAAATCAATGGCCTGGAAAACATTAAACTAACCATTAAAAAACCCCAAAATTTAGTATGGTAGTGTAAAAAATGTATACTAGAACATTCTATGATGCTTAGTCCACCAAAACGTTCAAAAAAATAAAATAAATAAATAAATAAATAATTTGAAAATTTGAAAAAAATTCACATTTTTCTTCTTCCATTGAAAATCATTTTTCTCCAGTAAACATATCTAAATATATTGAACTCTATTATTATTAGGGATCATTTAAAATAACTATATGAATATATTTTAAAATGCAAAATGTAATATATATGTATATATATATACACACACACACACACACACACACACACTACTGACCACCATTCTAATTCTAAAGGTATTAATGTGGCATCTGGTTTCCTACTATCTTTACTTCCTGTTTCAGACTTTCACACCCAAGCTGGTGCTGCTGGACTTCAGCGATATGGAGAACATTTCGGATGTGATCACAGAGATTGCAGAGTGTTATGGCTGTGTGGATGTTCTGATATGCAACAGCAGCATGAAGGTCAAAGCACCGGTGCAGAATCTCTCTCTGGAGATGGACAAAACAGTCATGGACGTCAACTACTTCGGGCCCATAACGCTGGCCAAAGGTGGACGGCTGCAGAAACACAAGAGGAGCATACTGATAGTTTATTGACAGAAAGAATGTTAAAGCGCTGCTTGTTTTTGTTGCAGGCGTTCTGCCGTTAATGATCACTAGACGGATGGGTCAGTTTGTGCTGGTCAACAGCATCCAAGGGAAACTAGCTCTACCATTCCGAACCTGCTGTAAGAGTCACTTCCATCACTTGCTCACCAATAGATCCTCTGCAGTGAATGGGTGCCGTCAAAATGAGAGTCCAAACAGCTGATTAAAAACATCACAATAGCCCACAAGTAATCCACACCACTCCAGTCCATCAGTTAACATCTTGAAAAGACAAAAGCTGCGTGTTTATAAGAAACAAATCCAAAGACGTTTTTAACTAAAATATGAGTCCATAATCCATAATAACTCTTTCTCTCTCAAGTACTATGTAAATACATATGCATATTTTTTTTTATAAAGTTGTATATTTAGAGTATATAATGCACAAATCTGTATATAAATCTCCTGTTCCAGATTGATACACATTATTATTATTTATTGCTAAGTCTTACTTATTTAAATGTTTCTGTTCTCATGTCAGATATGTATGTATGTATGTATGCATGTATGTACCAAGAGCTCAAAAACAAATTCCTAGTGTGTTCCTAGTGTGTTTGCATACACTTGGTGAATAAAGCTAATTCTGATTCTGATTCTCCAGTGGAAAAACTCATCTGGTCTGAATCAGGAGAGAAATCTGCACAGATCAAGCACCGTTTACAAGCCAAAACAGTCTAAACAAATATGTGGGTGGATTTTGATGTGAGAGGCAAGAGGAGGTGGACTTTTTCACTGGAGGAAGCGTTATTATGGATTATGGACTCATATTTTAGCTGGAAGCAACGGTTTGAAGTTAAAATGTCTTAATGATGGATTTGTTTCTTAGAAACGCACAGCTTTTGTCTTCTCAAGATGTTAACTGATGGACTGGAGTGGTGTGGATTACTTGTGGATTATTGTGATGTTTTCATTAGCTGTTTGGACTCTCATTCCGACGGCACCCATTCGCTGCAGAGTGTGACTATTTTGCATCTGATGTGTTTTCAGATGCTGCATCCAAGCATGCAGTTCAGGCGTTCTTTGACTGTCTGAGAGCAGAGGTGGAGGAGTACGGGATCTCCGTCAGCACCATCAGCCATACCTTCATTAATGCAGTAGCAGAGAATGGCACTCCCTCCCAAACTCCGCCCACCAACCCCCTCTGGGCCTGTGAGTAACCCGACCGGCACTGAGTCACAGAAACGCTCAATTATCCAAAGTATTAGTGTAGCTACTTGTTCATTTTGTACAGTAAAAATGCTGACATACACCCTTAGACACATCTGGTTCCTGACGTGTGTGCTATGCACCTTCCTGAAAATGAACAGTAATTGCATCACACACCTTCTGTTTGCTAGTCTCTGTCGGTGTCACACCCTTGCACTGGTCCAGAAACCTGGTGAGAAACCTACATGTGTAGACAGGACTTTAAGGCATCATAGGTGCACTATAGTGTGTTGCCAGACTGGGCGGTTAGACACTTGGTTTAGACAGAAGTATGATTCATAAATTTTTTAAGTATGCAGGAAACACAAAAATATATCAGAGAAAGAGAGAGTGAGAAAAACTATATAAAATGTTATTTTTAATTATTTGTACATATATAATATTTACAAATATTCTGTATATTCTGTGTGCATATATATATATATATATATATACATATACATACATACATACAGTTTTTTCCCATTAAAATTAGGAACATGTCACTCATTCAAACAGTCAAGCAGTTAAAGTGGTACATAGTGGCACAAAAAATTATGTCCAGATGAGTTTATATATAAATACAATATATTTTCATATAGAAAAATATATAAAATATATGAAAAACTTTAAAAGCAAACAAACTAAATTAATATTAAGAAAATGTCACTCAGATCAGTTAAAATGTTTATATATATATATATATATATATATATATATATATATATAATTTATATATATTAAAAAAAAAAATATATATATATATATATATATATATATATGTATAATATTTTTTAATATATATAAATTATATATATTAATATTAATATTAATATTTTATCTCCTTTGAGGATTTGATTATAAATACATTTGATTCATTTCTCATAGGTATTGATTAAAACACAATTCAATCTAATTACGAATTAGCTGGGAGTAATAAACCCAGTGTCTTTTTATGTTTATTAGAGTATCGTATTAGTTTAGCAGCTGCTAAAATCAAACTCTGTTCTATTTGTATGAAGCACAGACTGGTTGTCTGTGTAGATCGTTCCAAATCTGTCTCTGATACGGTTCCTTAGAAGGCAGCTGCCTACAGTATGTAGGCAATAAATAGCAAGGGCTGCTCTTCAGGTTTTGGAGCAGATCCACTGACTCCAGTCTTGTTTCAGACATCTCTAGTAAGCTGAGCACTCACGGCGTGAGTCCCAGCAGTCTGGCCCACGAGATCGTGAGGACGGCGAACCGGCACAATCGAGAGGTTCTTCTCACCCATCCTGTGCCGTGGGTCGCCCTCTACGTCCGCTCGCTGCTGCCCAGCTTCTTCTTCGCTGTGGTGGCCGCCGGCGTGAAGGACGGAGCCGTGGCCGAGCAGCTGAAATAAAGTGACGCCAAACAGAGGAATGCTACAGAAACCGCTAGGATCGAGGCAAAACACTCTAAGTGTATTAACTACTAGATATCATACTTCCCCAGGCGATTAATCCCAGTACAATCGTTTTATATGACAAGTTTTCTGAAATGTTATGTTTAAATATGCAAATGAGGCATTATCTAATTAAATATGCACTCATTTGCATAGATTTCCAAAGCAGAACTCTAAACATTGGACAAAGTCAAAATTCTTGGTTGATTTTGTTGACATATTAAAGGTTTTTTCCATAGTAGATTTTAGATTTCTCTTTTTATCACTCCATACATTAGAAAATACTGTCAACAGACAGAAAACAAAGACATTTTCACTGTGATTTTAGGAGTAAAATGTTACATAAATCAGTGTGAATGATTGAAATTTTGCCAGAAATGAAATTTACAGACACAAATAGATAAAGTGCAATAAAACAAATCTCAAAATTCACCAGTGAAAAATCTTTTTTCAGCCCATTTGAAAATAAGATGCTTTTATTTATCTGTCCATTTCTAGTGACAGACTAATGTTAAAATGATCTTTAATCATAATACAGATTTAAACAATAAAGCTTGTGCTGTGACTCTTTTGAAATGTATCAGCTCCAGGTATTCTCATACAACGTACTTATGTTCTTTCAGTGGTAATCTATAGAGAACTATAACTACAAATGATTACATTAAATAAATGTAAATGGTACAATCTGTGTCTTTTTTCTTCAATGCATTTGGTTTCACAAGCCAGCAAGTATTTGGAGATCATGTGTAAAGCAGGGTGGTGTGACTCACTGTCAGCAACTAGTGGCCACATGTGATGAAACAGCAGCACTATTGCCCCTGAAGATGGCAGTAAGCACAAGCCGAAGACATACTGATGGCTGACACTCACTGTACAAGCTTGTGCTTGAAGAGGCGTGCTGATATTTACCGAATCATAAAGCATATGAATAATACATTTAATACATGTCTTTCATATAATTAAACTAGTGTTCCTATGTTATTGTCACACGTGAGGGATACTGTAAACACAAAAACAGGGTTTAATAGGGATGTCATTGTATTATGATATGACAGACAATCAACTAACATAAAAGCAACTTAAATATAGGCCTATTACGGTATTGCTGTCAATGACCAAAGTACAAAAGAAATGATCTATATATGTTTCATGTGTTTCAAATTGATTTACTGTTTAATTTAGCTGAAAAGCCTATAATAGTCCATTTAATGGCCCTATTGGGGCATGTTGTCACAATATCTTTAATTCTGAGCAGAAACAAAATACTTTTTTTGTAGCCAGCACTTCATATACTGTAAGTGTCTACAGAAATGACCCATCTAACAGGGAATCTTCTTACAGCTTTCGCTAATGTTTTTTGAAAGTTATATAAATGTTAGGAGAAAATGTTCTTAAAGTATTTTTTATGGAATGTTCTTTTAACTTATTAATATTTGATATATGTTATAACATCGAGAGAAAACATTGTTACACAATGTTATTTGTACTTGACAAACGTTTTTGTAATTTTGAGAGAAAACGTTTTTAGAATATTGAAAATGAAAACATTTAAATAACATTTTGGGTGAAAAAGTTAGTAGAATGTTGTCAGAAAAGTTTTAGGAACCTTTAAATAACACTCGAATCAAGAAAAGAACACTGGACATTTCAATGTTCTTAGAATATTACAAATAAATTTGTTTAGGGATGTAGAATATGGTCATGCAGAATATGTGCTTTATAAGCATTAATACACAGTCAATATGCTAATAATAGGTATGCTAATAAGCAATTAGTTAATAGTGAGAACTGGTCCCTATACCAAAGTGTTACTAAAAAGTTTTTGTATAGTATAACATTTAATTTTTATTTCTTTGGTTACGCAGATGGAAAGTGAAAACTCTATTTTATAACGTTTCAATTTTTCTTTCAATTGAATAATTTTTGTAATGGAAATGTTACTCTTAAATGTTCCCTAAATGTTCTGAAACAAGTAGTAACATTGAAAAACTTACCACTGATGCCACATGGACTATTTTAATAATGTCCTTACTACCTTTCTGGGCCTTGAACGTGTCAGTTGCGTTGCTGTCTATGCAGGGTCAGAAAGCACTTGGATTTCATCAAAAATATCTTAATTTGTGTTCCAAAGATGAACAAAGGTCTTGTGGGTTTGGAATGACATGAGGGTGAGTAATTAATGACAGCATTTTCATTTTTTGGGTGAACTATCTACCTTGCCAGAAGGTTCCCTCTTATCTGGGGAAATATTGACTAGAGTAAGAGGTGTGACAACTTGCCCCTATAGGCTTTATCCAGTTCCTGCAGTGAGTGAGTGGTTACAAATAATGATGTGTGTGTGTGTGTGTGTATGTGTTTGTATGCACCAGCGCTGTGAGCAGACATTGTTAAAGATGAGTAATCTACAGCTGAGCTCATTAAATCCCGCAGCATTTTTAACGGCACACGCTGTAATCCTGCATGAACGCTGAAGGCAAACGCTGAAGGCGAGCGGATCCGAACGAGAGCTGAGGAGACGCCTGACGGCACACACGTCACTCACACAAACGCGGATCCTAATGAATACAGTCTGTTATGTTGTTATGTTAATGCCAGCATGAGAAGGGTCCTTGACACCGAGTTAAAGTCCAGCTGGCCTCTGCGAGTCTTTATCCGACGGGTCACTCGCCCCACGGGGATCTGACCCTGCTTTCATACTGACAGCTGAATGAATCATGCTAATTTACCAACACCTTAAATGTGAGCATTAGCATTCACCCCAGAAAGTGGCTGAAAAGTGACAAAAATGTATTTGTGATACTTATTTGAACTAGATCTTGGTCTGTGGTCTGTAAAACAGCGGTCTGTAATGAGTTGTAGTGAAGTCTGTACTGCAGAATAAAAGAACATCTCTGTTATCTAAAATAGTAATAATAACATGCTTTTCAATAACATTGAAATGTTTTAACAACATTTGATTTTAAAAATGTATTACTAAATGTTGAAATTAACATTATTAAATTCTGTAGAGGTATGTGCATCAGTTCACGTTTAAAACGAAAGCTTATTGTATAATGTGTTTTATTCAATATTTTATTCATTGAAAAACATTTTGAAAGCTGCATTTTGTAGAATATCACTATTTTTTATATTAATTTTTGATCCATTTTTTAATCAAATTAAACTTCTCCAGTAAAAAAAAAGCCATTATAAAGAATCTTAATGCCTTTGCTTTGAATTCAATAATTTCAAATTGAGACATGGGATAAAACACCTTCTATATAAATAAAACTACAATCAATAATAAAATAAAAATAAATGCATTTTAGTATATACAATTTAATACATATAATGCATTTTATTATATATAATTTTATTATTATATATAATTCAAATTTCATAGAATTTTATGAAATATATATATAAAAAATGAAGCTTTATTTTTAAGTGTTACCATTTATTTGTGATTATGCCACACATGCTGTCGACTGATTGAGCTTAAGTTGTACTGAACCAAAAATATTGCTTTTTAAAGTTGAAATATCTGAACAATATCTTTCGGAAGCCCCACAATGGAGAAACAAATGAAAAACATTCTGAGAGCTGTAGCTTTTTGTTGCAACATAGACTATCAATATTTTTGAGCGATAGAAGATATAAAGCGTTTGACGTACACAACTCAATATAAAAAGACAATGGTTTTCCATATTGCGTGTCATTCTGTACTGGTGATTTGGTAAATGGCCTACTAAAAAAACGCTGAGTAGATGGTCGTGAGGTTGAGATGACACGAGGAGGGGGATGCGTTCAATCGCACCCTCATACGAAGAAAGGAGCCTCGCTTATTAATATTTAAAGGCTACATTTATTGACAGCGTGTTGATTTGCGGGTGATGTGGCAGCGCTCTAATGAATCCGGCCAATTCCAGCTCTTTAAATCAAGCGTAGCCTCTGATTGCACACCTGCCTCACTCACTGAATTCAAATACGCTGTGATTTTCTCACTATGCGCTGGATGGATGTCCTTGCGTTTTTCATTCATGTGCATGCAGGACTGGAGTTTCTCGGCATCGCTCGTCTCGTATGACTGATGGAAACAAACACATCCCACTGGATGCTTTATCCCAGATTAGACTTTAATCTTGAGGATGGAGTTTGAATGAATCTTTTATTAAACTCTTACTTTAAAGGATCCTTGGATGGATTTACCGTGTATCGTTTTTCATTTCCGAGGAACATCGCTGCAGTTAGTTACTGAAACTCCTTAAGTCAGTCTTTGATTTTATTCAACACAAGTGAAAGGCTTTGCATGAATCCTTCTTTCTGTAAGAAGCATTGTTTAAGATTTCACGTGTACATCATGGGTTTGGATGTCGGCCACAGAGACCGAAGGATTCACGTGAGAGCAGATGCTATAAATTAAGTCTTTGTTGCTCATGCAGTTGTCATTAAACTTGTATTAATGATGGTCCGCTAATTAGCGGCATTAATTACACTAATGGGCAGACATTATAACACACATGGCAAAAGGCTAAATCACTCATCCAAGAGAATCTGCTGCCTATAGTCTTTCATTTCAGCAACAAAATAAAATTGAACTAAACTTTACAATCTTTACCATTCTTATTGTCTTTGCACTGAATTATAAAAATATAAAATATAAAAATAAATATAAAAAATATATAAAAATATAAATGAACAAATAAATATTAAAAATATAAATAGGTAATTTAAATTAAATATTTTAAAATAAATAAATGTGAAATAAATTATAATAATATAAATAAAAATATAAATTAACATTTATTATTTTATTAACATATATTGTTTTTATTATTTTAATTTAATATTTAAATAAATATTAAAAATGTAAATAATTTAAATTCAATAATTTAAAATAAATAAACAAACAAACAAACAAGCAAATGAAAAATGAATGAACATTTATTTTAGGTAATAATGCTCAAAGCAGTCAGATCTCCTGTTGTTTGACCATGCTGGTTACAATCAGTTTAAAAGCATCCTATATTATCAGTTCATTTTTAAAAGAAGTGAAAGCTACATTTATCAGTATTTATAAGTAATATCTGACATGACAGCACTCATTGATTTTGTCTCTGATCGGTGTCGACACATATTGAGTGACAGCAAGAAAAACAAACACACAATTTGTGACCAAATGAATGAAGCATGAGGTTGCAGCAAACATAGGCAATAAATAACTCTGGAAACACCTCCAAAATAATTCCTTGCACAACCCAGTTTTAGTTTTGCATTGCAGCCTGTTTGTTCAAGTACACTAAAATCATCAATTTTTATGTTAGTTAATGTCTTTCTTCTAACAGGACTCTTTTTAAGAGTAGCTTTCAGATGCTTGTTCATGAGGCACACGCACAAACAGGCCTGTGCCTCACTATGCTGGAGTCCAAATGTTTGAGACGTCGACCTCAGGATTTCCTTTGTAAATCCGATGATAGTATGTTAAAAGAGATTTGCTTTTGTGGTTCGCTCCATTAATCCAACACGGCACTGAATCCGATTGTGATTATGTCAAGAGAGGATGTTGTAGAAATGGAGGGATTGTTGTTTCATGCTGTTTGTCAGCGGCTGCCAGCAGAATGATAGCAGATTAAAAACATGCACCGTACACAAGCTTCACCATGATAAAGCCAGTGTTTGACATTTGCCACATTTCATTGTGCTTTTTCAAAGGGACTGTTCACCAAAAATGAGCATTCTGGCATCACTGACTCACCCTCATGTCATTCCAAATGTTCTTTCTTTTTTTCTGTGCAACAGAAAAGATGATATTTGGAAAAATGTCTGGGTTTTTTTGTCCATACAATGAAATCCAATGGTCAAGTGTTGTTTTGGACCCAATGACTTCAATGATATGGGGGGGGGGGCGCAGTTGAAATACACTAAAAAGAAGATTTTTTTTTCACACAGAAATTGCTAGTAAATTTCACAAATAAATACATAGAAACAGCAAGTAACATACTGAATTAAACAAGAAATTTTGAAGTAGAGAAACTATTAATAAATATTAATATACTATGGAAGCCCCTTTTCGCCATTGAATAAAAAATAAAAAACAGTAATTGTGACTTTTTCAGAAATGCATGATATAACTTCTACACCCCCCCCCCCCCCCCCGCAATTCTGAGAAATAAAGTCAGAATTGTGTGATATAAACTCACAACTGTAAGAAAATAGGCTTTTTTTGCCCATCAAAATTGTACTTTATAACTTGCAATTGCGAGTTTATATCTCACAATTCTGAAAAAATTACGTAATTGTGAGACATAAACTTGCAATTGCGAAAAAAGTCAGACTTGTGAGATAAAAAGTCACAATTACCTCATTTGATTTTTTATACAGTGGCAGAAACGGGCTTCCATTTAGGGCCAGATTAACTAAACAGGGAGAATTAGCGTTACAGCGCAATTCCATAAAAGCACTGATGGGAGGGGAAAAATCTGCGTGTGATTTACTGACAATGCACACATTAAGGAACACAGACAGATCATTTCCATAATGACCAGCGCAATCTATCAAGAGCAGCGCAAATTACTGCCTGCTTTAAGACATGCTTTTTTTTGGGCTGTTAAATAGTGGAGCAAATACCAGTAATTTGACGAGCGCAAACGTTAATAAATCACGCTGCGTGATTCATTTTAATACTCTCCTTCCATAAACTTTGCGTCTGAAAGGGAAACTCTTACAAATGCATATTCAGTAAGGTCAGGTGCAAAAATAACTGCGTCCACGCCTTTTCAGCACTAATTCTTCACTGCGCATCTTTAGTAAATCCTGGCAGTACTATTTTCTTTTTTTCAAAAGCACATTCACTATGATGCCATATCAGTTTACGGTTCCACATGCAAAGTGGGATTTCCCGTAAACACCGTGCTTTCTGATGAAGAAATTCCAGATGACACTATGCATGTCGAGACTTCAGCCGCAGTTGTGTTTGATTCTGTCACATTCAGGTGACCGTCTGCCGTTGTTTGTCAGATGATCCCGTTCATCGGCAGGATGTCACAGGGGATATTGGCCTCATGTCTAATTGGAGATGTTAATAAAGTCACCGTCTTCTCCTATCGACTGCTTCACTCATTATCAATCAGGCTGCTGTTCTCAAATGTCATTTGATGCTTGACTTTGAGCTTAAACGCACCCATTTCTTTATTATCATATCACAAGGCCATTTACTTGAATTCCTACAAGCTTAAAAAAAGACGAGGCTTTGTAGAAATGGAAAGCCCTCTGGTCCTGACATAACAAATGGACATTGGCTCGTTGTTTATAGACATGAATTGTGGGCTGTGAGCGATTGCTCAGCTTCTTGTGATTGGAATAAGATTAGAACGCAACAATATTGACTCTTTGTAATTAGAGGGGGTCATTAGGTCCGAAGCCGTTTAGGGCCATAAAAACGGATTTGGCTCCTGGAATGTTGCGGCGCTGGCAGATCATTCTGCCTGAGCTGAAATTAAATTGGTGTGGTAATGTGTAAAGGGAGGAGCAGCTAATAAAACAGAGCGGCTGCGGACATGTGCTGGAAGAGGGAGAGATGTAGACGTTTTATGGAATAATCTGGGCAAAACAACACTTATAATTCATATAATCCCTTGTGCACACTTCTTGCTTTTGCTTGCTTTTTTATTTTTGATTATTGCCACCAGGAGCGATGACAACCAGCACCTTTCATCACGGCAGACTCACTATTGCTTGGCAGAAATCGAATTTCCATGATAGCTGGGTCATGGAATTCCTTATGTGATTTAAGGAATGATAGAAGCACTCATTTTAGCGCTTCATTTTGAAGCCCACCGGGACACGCGGTACGTGTTGGAGGTGTGATGGACTTCATAAAAAATGATTGTCTGAGTGACCTCAGCATGACCCTTGCTCTCTCATGAGCAGTGCTGCTACAGTCGCCCCTTCAAACCTGTGCTCTTATTGACCAATGCTGAAGACTGGAAAATCACTATGATGCACAGTTCAAAGGGCAGCGGGCTGCTCATCTCATGTCTTCTTTAGTGAGAAAAAATGGGTTATCGCTTCTTGAAGTGATTATAAGGCCTACACGTTCAAGTGAGGGTCACTAATTTGATTGTTTTTCAGATACAAATGAAAAATCATGGTGCAGTGTTGATCTAATACATAAAGAATTCGCTCCGGAATATGAATCTTCTATCAGAAATTGTATTTCATTGCTTCCTCACCTTGCTGAACCTTGGAAAACCAAATGTAAGACACGTGTCATCTGAAAACTGACCTGACCTGCAGCTGCAACAACAACATTGCAAGCGCGATAACTCAATAAACAAAGAGTTACAATATTACTTCGTAAATTTTGCCCATGAAAATAGCTCTAAATGAATCCAATAGGAAAAAATCAACCAAGCAATATGCAGTAGTGGAATTACATATCTGAATGAATTAGTGTTGAGAAAATAATTCAATGACTCACTCATAAAGTCGCTTTTTTCCCTCTTGAACAAAAAATTAGTTTAAGCAAATTGGTTGAGTGAATGGTTCAATGACTTACTCATAAAGTCAGTCACTTTCTTGCTTCTGAATGAATGACTGTTTTAAATGATTCGGTCCATGAATAGTTCAATGACTCACTCACAAAGTCAGCCACTTTTTTAGGTCCTGAATAAATAACTGGTTTAAGTGAATCAGTTGAGTGAATGTTTCAGTGACTCACTCATAAAATCAGTCACTTTTTTGCTTCTGAATGAATATTTTAAACAAATCAGTTGAGAGAATGGTTCAATGACTCACTCATACCGTCAGTCACTTTTTTCACTCCTGAACGAATAACTGGTTTAATCAAATCCAATGAGTGAATGATTCAATGACTCACTCATAAAATCAGTTGCTTTTTCACTTCTGAATGAATGATTGTTTTAAACAAATCGGTTGAGTGAATGGTTTAACGAGTCACTCATAACGTCAGTCCGTTTCTGAATGATTGATTGTTTTAAACAAATCGGTGCAGTGAATAGTTCAATGGCTCATTCATAAGATCAGTCACTTTTTTTCACTCCTGAACGAAGAATTGTTTTAAATGAAATGGTTGGTTCAGTGACTGGGCTACTTTAACACTGTTGCCGCGGGTTGTTTTTCATGTCCTTGGGTTGAAGCGACCCCAAAAACGTGATATTTTCCCCCTGGAATGCTAATTTTACCGGTGGAACCCCACCAAAAACATATTTTTTTACCCCCCGGAACGCCATTTTTACCGGAGGACCCCCCTCGAAATGCAATTGGGCTAGTTTTGAGTAGCAATTGGGTGGATTTTGTTGTGAAAACCTGGCAACCCTGACCTACCTGGTGTAACTATGTAACATGCAGAAAGAGTCACTGAAAAATCCCCACCACTAATGGACAGACTGTGTATTAACAAGAAAAATCAGACAAGTGTTGCCTTTCAAACAGTGAAATTCCCAGTGCTAAATATCCACAATTAGCAAATCAAATTCAAGGACTAGAACTGATGTATAATCATAAATATTTAAAGGCACTTCTTTTTAACCAAAATATGCCTTTTCTTTCTTCCTCTTATTCATAAACCTCTGTTCAAGTTATTGTTCTACTCTTGCTTAAGCTTGAAATTTGGTATTGCAGTACTTCTAATATTTTTGATTGCAGATTGATAATTGTTTTTATTCATATTAATTTTTATAGGCTTTGGATAAAAGTGTCTGCTAAATGATTAAATGTGAATGTATAAGGTAAACTGCAATCATAACCATATATGCCTTTCACTGATGATAAATGTTCTCTCTTTCCCCTGAAGAGTCATGCCCCATATGGAGAGAGTCATTACACACAGAGTGAAAACCCCAGCAAAACTGCAGGGAGAAATTTATGATTCTCCTGGTAAAGATAAAAAGTGCCATTAACCGATGGACCAAAGCAGTCACACACCAGGTAATGAAGTCATCACATGTTCTCAAGCCCAAAAACATTACACTGTAGAACTAGAACTAGACATAAATCCTTAAAATTGTTCTCTCTGACATCTGGATGATCAGACACGTGATGGGATTTGGGACTATTTTCTTATCACCTGCTACATTGTTCCAGAAATAGGCTATAGGGCACATATATGACACTATAGGGCTTATCACACTTATAGGACCTAACCTTCATATGATGTCTATAGGACAAAATAAGAACAGAAGTGTTTCAGGACATGATACAGGCATTTATATTAGACTGTAATATAAGCATGTTTAGACACACCTGTTTGTACTTTATCATATTTCCCATTCATCATTCATCGAGTGTTTATTCTTTGACTTTTTTTTCAGTTGAATGCTTGTCTAACATTTTTTAAATGTTACTACTTGTTTCAAAATGTATAGAGAACAATTAAAAGGAACCTTCCTTCAATAACGTTAACAGAACGTTCGTTCAAAGTTATCTGGCCTTTAATAATGTTAAATCTTTTTTTCCTGAAACATTTTAGTTGGAAGTTCATCTAACGTTGTTAAAGGGTTGCTACTTGTTTCAGAACGTATCAAGAACATTCAAAAGTAAGGTTCCCATAATGTTCGCAAAATGTTCCTTTAACGTTTGCATAACCAAGGAAAAAACATTTTTCAAACACTGAAAAAAACCCGGATGTTTTGAACATTCAGAAATAACATTTTCATAACTTAAAGGGACTTGTGTCTTTGAAATCATACCAAAAAATGTCTGTTGTGGGTTCACATCATGTTGACTGGAAGGAAAAATGTAAATTCAGTCTTCACACCAGCAACAGCTCTCATTCAGATTGAAGAACAAAACCTTCATTCAGATGTTAAAAATAAACTGTATAACACGGCGTATCAAACAGCGCTCGCTCACAGTGCAAACATGGCAGTTGCTCCTGTGCTCTTTTCAGGATCACTGATCCGAGACCTGTTAGTGCTTGCCGCATAAAGAGGGAGATTTGGGCATCGGGAGAGAGAACAAAACCCCCCGTAGAATCGTGGACCACGTCTTTCCCCAAAGTCTTGAATACACAAGCTGTCATCTCTCACTAACATTGGTGAAATGTATTCACACAGAAACTCAGACCGCTAGGCTGAATAGACACTCTCGCACTGAAAGCAAAGCCACTTGGTCTTAAAATATTTGCATATTGCATTATTATTGGCTAAAAGAAAGCTTTTACTATAGTTGCATGGATGGTTAATCAAGGGCCAATTTAAACCCTGGTTTATCATGTTACATGTTTCATACTGATCATATTTTATTTTATCTGGGAAATCAGGTTCAAGATTCACACTGTACATTTGTAAACTATGAGTTAATGTTCTTATTTGCACATTTAGGAGACCTATAATAAATGAAAGCCTCTTTCAGTAATTGCAACTTTTTATCTCAAATTTCAGACATTTTTCTCATAATTCTGAGAAAAATAGTCTGAACTGCAAACTATAAACCAGGGGTGCCCAACCCTGTTCCTGGCTATCGACTGTCCTGAAAAGTTTAGCTCCAACTCCAATCAAACACACCTGAAGCAACTAATTAAGGTCTTCAGAATCACGTGAAAATTAAAGGCAGGTGTGTTTGATTAGAGTTGGAGCTAAACTTTTCAGGACAGTCGATCGCCAGGAACAGGGTTGGGCACCCCTGCTATAAACTAAGTATTGTGAGATATAAACACAGAATTGTGAAATATAAACTTGCAATTGCGAGACAAAAAATGTCAGAACTGTCAGATAAAAAATTGCAATGACCTTTTTAATATTGATGGCAAAAAAACAAACCAAAAAAAAACAATCGTGGGATGCAAACTCCGAATTCAGAGAAGAAAAAAGGTCAGAATAATTATATGGAAATTCAGAATTGCGAGAAAGAAAGTCAGATTTTTGAGTTAATATTTTGCAGTTCTGATTTTTTTTCTCAAAACTGCAGGAAAAAAAGTCTAAATTGTCAGATATTGTGGGAAACAGAATTAGGGGAAAAAAACCCTCTGAATTGTGAGTCACAATTGTCTTTTCTTTTTTTTTTCTTATTCCTTAGCGGAAACAGGCTTTCATAATAATATAACGAGCCTGCGAATGGTTTTAAATACTACCTGTGAAAATGTTGCCACATAAACATTGCACTCTAAAACCGGTTCTCTAAAATGGCAAGTAACTTGCAGAGTTGTTTTTTCCACATTAGTTGTTATGACACAACTCTTCTGCAAGGATCAGTCTGTTGGTTTGAGGTGCAAAAATATGGCATGAGTAAGTGCATGTGGAAAATTACGTAAAACCTGAAATTTCCTGCCAAATCTGACCGAACGCTCAAAATAAATAATAATGGTAGGAATGAATTAACAATGAACTGATCTCAACTGAATAATGACCTATTTACTATTGTCTTTTTATAGCTGCTTTATAGCATTTATAGAATTTTGTTTGAATCATTACATTACTATTTTCTTGTTTATCACTGTAAAGCTGCTTTGAAACAATCTGTATTGTATAAAGTGCTATAGAAATACAGGTATACTATAAGCAACAACAGATTCTTCATGTACTTGCTCAACTAAATTTTTGTTACTTTTTACCCCCAAAATGTCCTGTAGTGCAGCTTTAAGTCTCTTGAAACATACACAATTTTTCTGGCATCGCACAATATTTTCACTTCCTCTCAGATGCTGAAACTAAACACATCATCTGAGCATTTCTGTGGGAGTATAGAGCTCATGCATATTTAATGAGGTAAGTCCTGAGGCAGTTTATGATTGGTTCTGTTTCCAAGTTAGCACCCCTTGTTTCAAGTTACATAAAGGTTAAAAGTGCATTGTGAAAATACTTCTTAACCCAGGGTTACAGTGGCCTTATTCTGGGAAGGTTAACACATTGATGATGCGTTTGTGATCTCAATTAAAAACTATTTCATGGGTTAAAATCTTTGCTTCCTGGCTGATCAAAACACAACACACAGTGGGAGGATCAGATGAGTGCTCAGCGGCTTATCAATAGTGTTTGGGTAATGGGCAGTAATCTAATGTCCATTAGGGTTGTGGAGCATATGCCGGGCTGTGATCTCACATCTGCTCTCCGCAGGGACACATGCGCATGTGGAGACACACCGAGAACAATTACCTTCTTGGTTGTGTGTTGAAAAATGTTTTGTTTTCCCAATGTAAAGAGGCTGAGGATTAAAGCCTTTCACTTTCAGAAAAGGCTGAACGAGTTGCATTTGGGTGAAATCTCAGCAAGTGTGTCAAAAAAGTTACATATAATCACAAAAACAAACTGAATAATGTCCTAAAATGACTGATTTGATTAAGTCAGAACTTCTTCCCAAAATTGCCTTATGTCCTATAGACTTACACTGTTACACATCAAGGCCAATAACAACAACAACAACAAAAAAGAACAAAGCAAATGAGAGAATTTTTTGAAATGGTTTATATAAAAAGCTAGTGTAAACCCAGTTTAATGTGGACAGACAATCTAAGTAAGCTGTTCTCATATGGTGCGAGTTTGAGCCGTTCTGACATACGGCACAGTAGCGCTTCAGGCGACCTGCGTTCGAATCTTTGCTCGAGGCCCTTTACTGATCTTGTTCCCTTCTCCCACTACTTCCTTTCTGTTCTATCAAAAAGGCCAAAAATATAACTTCAAAAGTGGTGTGAGTCTGTGGCTAGACTATCTGGTTATCACAAATGCCAAACTGGTGAAGTGTTTGGAAAACCTGTTCGAAAACAGACATATTTTTTGCAGTTTTTTGCCTCGAGTGATGCAGAAACTACACACTTCAACTTTACAGAAAAAGAATTACAGTGAATAAAATTGTAAAAAAACAAAACAAAACTGTAAACATGTAAGTGTAGTTTTAATAATACAATTAATTTTTAATTCATTCATTTCTAATTTTAATTTTTCATTAATTTTGAATTAAATATCTGTGAACATAATATCAAAAACACAACATAAGTGTTTTTTTTTCACAAACATTGAATGATATTGTCAATCAATGCTTCAAATTTTAATATTTAATTAATTTTTTATTTTAAATTTGAATTAATTTTGAATGAAATAGCTATAAACATAATATCAAAGCTACAACATATGTGATTTTTCCAGAAACATCGGATGATATTGACAATCAATGCTTCAAATTTTAATATTTAATTTTTTTCATTTAATTTAGAATGAAATACCTATAAACTTAATTTAGTTATAAATCTGAATGTATAATTAAACTTACTTTAAAAATAAAATGTTCCTAACAGCACATCATTAACAATGCCAAGGTCAAGGGTTCAGTTCTCAGAGAATGCATAAATACTATATAAATTTAACATTAATCAACAAACATAAATTTTCAATTGTATTTGTTCTATAACAAATAAAAGTATGTTTCTGATAGGATTGAATTTGCAACCTTTGTCACCCCATATAGATAATAATACCACTGTCATTTAGTTGATTTTTGATTAGAATTATTTTCTTGAATCTTTTTATTACCAAAACCTAAACATTTTTAACCAAAAAGTAGATGATCAACTCATATTAAAGCATAAATGATGACTTGACTGTGACTATCCAAACTCATTTTTCATTGTCTTTTCAAAGCTACAGTAGTTGTTCTACTGGACTCCAAATTCCAGGGCTGATATGAATTTTTACGGTTTTCTGAACTATAATAAAACTGACGTGACTGAATTTGGGCCGAGCAAACATTTCAAATCTACCAAAAGAATGTCTTTAAAAGTGACACACTTAAATTTGTAACCTAATGTAACACCCACAAATGGGACGCCACAGGAAGTGCTGTGGAATTAAGAGACACCTCGCGCAGCAGGAAAGGTGACGCCAACAACGGAGCGGATTACCGGCCCATATCTCCATACTCATTAATCCGGCGGAGTTTTCAGAACAAATACAGGCAGATTTATGAGGATAACAGCTCTGTTGTCATGATGTTTTACCCCCACCCTAAAGTGATCTGTAATCCTCACTATTTACAACAGTCTTATTAAACAACCATACCAGATGTGTTCTGGCTCACAGGGAATCAGGTCAGACATTCAGCAGGTAGTAATCTCTCTTTCTCTCTCTCTGTCTCGCTCTCTGTGCAATAAATTTGTTTTTGAGTTGAGACCCATCTCAGATACTCAAGCATTCTAAAAACATTGTCCTTCCAAAGTAAAACAACTCTCTACCTATTTAAGACATCGCAAAAATAATATGTCACATACTAATTGGCTCATATTTATGTATTCCATTGTACGCCTAATGCTGACTTGCCATTGAAATTCAATATTAGGAGAGCTAATTTGCTTAAATGTTTCATTTTAACATAGTGTGTTAAATACATTTCAGAGATTCAGTTTTAGGGGATCCTCAGAACATTTGAGAGAAAAAAATAAAAATAATACTATGTTTTATTATTTTTAGAGCTGCCCAAGTTAATTGCAAAAATGCTATGGAAAGATACTCATTGTGAAATTGCTTTAAACAATTTATTTCAAATAAAGTACTTCTAATAGTGTATAGAAAAAGCTCAAATTAATATTTTGCAGATAATATTTTAATCATTTGCTTTGGCTTCAGTGCAGTAGCAAAATAAAAGGCAAATATTTAATTTCACAGACATGTTGTCTTTATAATATACCACTCTAAAAATGATTTTTCAAATTTGAAACTTAAGATTAAGAAAACCATTTTAGTGTTTTTACTTCAAAATTTCACATTGAATTCAATGTGTTGCTTGCAGTTTCTTGTTATTATTTGTGAAATTTAGTAGCAATTTTTGCATGAGAATTGTTTCAAAATATTTTTTTTAGTGTATTTCCAAAACAGGGATGTCCGCAATTTATCAATAACACACTCTCAACATTTTTTTAATCCATAAAAATAACTTCTCTGTACACAATCATGTTTTGTTTGACTAATTCAAGTGTTCATACACTGTAAACATTTTTTTTCTTGTAAATAGTGATTAATTACAAGAAAATACCATTTCAGTCTTTCTCCGTCAAAATTTCATGTTTAATTCAATGTGTTACTTGCCATTTCTGTGTAACTGTTTGTGAAATTAGCTAGCAATATCTGAGTGAAAACTGTCTACACCAGATGTTTTTCAGTGTATGAACTTTTATGAGGAATGAGGTTTTTATTTGACAATGTCATTATTAAAACTAGCATTAGTGATCCTGTTCAAATGTTGCAAAATGCAAAGTTCTTTTTAATAAAACGAAATGTCAGTGGGCATGTATGGAGGCGTGACTCTAATAAAACACACGCAACTGAATGGCAGAAATGTTCCAGTTAGGTTTGCATGTCAATACAAGTCAGTTATCCAGCCCTAAATCTGCCTCTACAGCTAATCTGGCTTTCAATTTAAGAGGGTTTTGTGCTTCACAGGATGAGTAAAGTGATTAACTCCAACGAGGAATACTGCACAGAGGGTGCTGCACAGAGAAGCTTGTCCAATACCAGCATTGGGACGATTAACGGGGGTTAAACCATTAGCACACAGTCTGTCCCGAGACCTGCAGAGGACTTCAGATGAGCCAAAACACAGGGATGGCCAAGAATAAACCACACAGACTTTTGTCATCATGCATCATGTATCATCCCTGATTAATTAGACATACTGAAACTGATGGACTTAAAGCCTGTCTGTTTTATTTTACAAACAGAATGCATGCTTCCTTATAAAAGCACCACCCAGAAGCAGTAGCAGGAAGAGGCTGCAGTCTGCTCTAAGACTGAAACACAAAAGCACTTGATCCAATAATCTGCCTCACACCTCTCACTCCAGCTTACAGCAAACACATTCACAATCTGTCTGTGCTGACACTCAGCTCATAATAATATGTTCGAAGAACGTTCTAATAAAGTTCTAATAAGTTATGCAAACATTGTTTCTGAATGTTCTCTGAACATTCAAAACGGCCATTTTTACAATGTTTTAAAAACATTTCTCATTGCCAATGTGAAGCTTTAAAGATCTTAAAAAAGATTTTTTAAAAGATTTTTTTTTAAGAATATGATTGCTGCAATTAGTTATCACAACTTAAAATTCAACACTAGAACAAATAATAATGTGTTGTTTGAACTTAAAAAGAAATTGTTCATGCTTGACTTAAAACTATATGTTTGGTTAACTTTAGTTGAGTTTAGTTAAGTTGGATATTTAAATTTTAAGTTGTTATAACTAATTGCAGCAGCATTTTTCATAATGCTGGCCTATCTTATACAATGAAAATTAATGCAAACTAAAAAAAAAAGACGATAATTTACTCTGTAGCCTACAATTAAAGGGGTGGTCTAATCGAAGGCTTGATTGTGTTTATGGGGTGCACAGCAACATCTGTTCATGTTTCGTTTTTTAAAAATCGCATTTTTTTCACATATTTTACCTTTATTGTATTCACTGCTTTTCAGCTAGCATAAAAACGGCTGGTTGATTTCCTGGTTCTGCGAAGGCCCTCCCTCAGAAATTCGCAATGGGCTCTGATTGGTTAGCTGGCCGAGTGTGTTGTGATTGGCTAAACCGCCTCTAGTGCGCGTCTAAACGTCCCGCCCCTCACCTCAGCGGCATGTGCTCCTAGATTGCTTATCAGTTTGAGCGCGATTGAGACGCAGAGGATATTAGTGAAGAGGATCGCGCAGAACCTGTGCAAGCACGGCTTTTAATGGGAGGCCTATGTTTTTTTGTTTTGTTGTTGTCTCATACTTTTAGATATGCTGTTATTATGCTACTGCTTATGTTAGCTTTTAATATACGGTTTTATCATGATAAACAGTACGGCAACCGCATGCGCGTCCATGTTTAAATATCTACACAAATAGATATTCTACACTACAAATAGATATATAGCCTATTGTATTAAGATTCTCACACCTTATGTCCTTCTTTTTTATGTTACTAGTTTTAAATATGCAAATTAGCTGGATAACGAATGCCTAAAAATGACCAGCTGGATATAAACCAATGCAAATAGATGGTAACAATTATGAGATTAAACATTTGAGTCGGACTCGCATGTGCTTTGGTCATATTGTTTTAATCGCTCGAGGTGCTGCTAATGTTCACATCCTCTTCTCCACTAATGTAGCATCTAGTCAACAAACTAATTACTTTATAATGATATGAAAACATGTATTGTACACACCGTTTCGTTGTCGATGTTTTAAATCGGCATCTGAAGCACCCCACTCTGTGCAGCACTCAGCCTCACGTGTCAAAACCATAGACTGCAAGGTCAAAACAAACAGCAGGAGGCGTCAGTGTTTTCGCCTCTAGAGGCCGCTCTCATAGCCAAACAAGTGAGCAGCCATCTTTAGAATTTAGTCTTTGAACTTCTGTTTTGTGGTAATTCTTTAGCATTGCTTTTTAATAGTAATTAGCTGGTGAAGTGAATTTACTTTTTGTAGAGTTAACGAAAGTTATACCAAGTGGATGTTACAACAAGTTTCAGTAAATTTGAATGACCTCACCTTCATGCTGTGGAAATTCAAATTGAAAGACAGAAGTCAACAAGCCCAGGGCATAGATAGAATGTAAAAAAAAAAAAAAAAAAACAGCGCTAAAAAACAAAAAGGCAAGGCTACTCAGGCGCCACCAATGGATACAACCCGGAAAAACTATCGGTATGGATTTTTGCGGACAAACTATTGTTCCAGCAATAGCCTATCGGTGCCAATTAATTGGCGAAACCAATCACCTTTTCAACTTCTACACATTAAAAAACTGGATATTTTGAACATTTAAAAAACATTCAGAAATATTGTTTTCATAACGATTTCAAAATTGTAGAATGGGATGTTCCTCTAATGTTCACACAACCAAGAAAAAACCTCCTTTAAATATAAAAAATAGGTCTTTGCAACATTGAGAGAGCATTCAAATGTAACATTCTCATAACATTTTCAAAATGATAGAATGGAATGTTCTTGTTACATTCACATAACCAAGATGAAACATTACTGGGCACTTTGAATGTTTAGAAAACATTCAGAGATACCTTACTTTTCATTGAATTTGAAATTCATTTAATAATTTCTGAAGTTTACAACATTAATAGCGTTATTTACCTGTTTATTAATGTGAAGCCGCTTTGAAACAATCTGTATTGTATAAAGCGCTGTAGTAATACCTGTGACTTGATATTAAAAGGACATCCAGAATATTTTTTTCTCTAATACACCTTTTGTTTTCCACAGAAGAAATGAATTAAAGGTGCAATAGGTGATTGTCTTCAGAAACATTTTTTGTTATGCTGGTTGAAAATCTCTTCACATCCCAGTAGCAATCATTAAGTTAAGTGGTCTAAATGTATTTATCTGTATTTATATATTCTGTGGAAGGCATAGGACCAAGAAATGTTCGTCCAATCAAAACGCTCGGTCCGAGCGTTTTAATTGTCTTTCCTACCTTCCTGTCAACTTATGTATTAGCATACCTCTGCTCACCCTGTTCACGCAGACAGGATCATCAACAACCCCATCTTCCTTCCTGGTATTGTAGTACTTTTACTAACTATACTATAAAGTTTTCTCACCAGTGAATGACACATGATGTAGCCCAGCGGCCCCCCCCCCTGCATATTTTGCATGTCTCGCTTAGTTAACACAGAGAGCTACGTGCATGAACTGTGTTCCAATTGACATGCTCCCTACACAGTGTTCATTGCTCCCTGAGCAGGGGAAATCCGTTGAAGTTTACTTCACTTTGGAACATTCATTCTTGGATTTGCCCTGCGCAGTGTCTTCACACACAGACGAAACTTACTAGAGAAGTGTGACATAATATACCTCTATAAATAAATACTATTTAAATTCACGTCTTGCACATTTTATTGCCCTTTGTATGGAACATATACGCTCGCTTTGAACTGGAATCATGGTGGAATATCCAGTGATGTCCACTTCGCAGGGCACTTATATGACTTATGGTCGAATAGAACAAATGTCTGAAGTGATAAGAGATATCACTTCAAGGGGGGGGGCATGAGGACTGAAATTGGGAACCGCTGATGTAGCCTATTGATGTAGCCATCTGTGAGCGTGTGTGTGTTCAGGGGGCGTGGCTTTGGACAGAGATTGCAGGGAGGGTGGGACATTCTCTTTCAGTGCTATCAGGCTAAAGTTAGCATTTTCAGAGATCTCCTACTGCACCTTTAAAGTCTGAAACGACTTGAAAGTTTGTAAACGATGATATCATTTTCATATTTGGGTGAACTATCGCTTTAAGGTCTTTCTTGCGGCAGTGCAAAGGGACTACAGGGGACAACAAAGCACGGCGAGGATGTTTTCAGTAATGTATGACATGAGAGCCTTGACGTCTGAAATATTAATGTTCGAGCACAAGCCGGCGCTCATCATTAAGCACGCGCGTCACCAGGCTGTCGGTTTGTTTTTAGCTGCTTTTCCATATTGCATGTTGCCCAGTTAGAGCTGCCAATTCATTGGTTAATTCATGAAGCGCTTGTCTTTACTTTAGCCGCAGTGATTTCCCTCGAATGACTTTGAGAAGAAAGTTTGAAAGTAGAAAAAGCCTGTTTATTTTGAGCAAAAAATGAAGCTGTGACGTTTTTGATGCAAAGCTAGCCATTATATTTTCATTGCGTTACACTAAGCTCATTGTGACATCATCAAACTGTGGATCGCCGTGCTTCGTTTTCCTCATCCGTGTCACATACAACATTTATCTGTGATGAATAATAGACTGTCAATTGCCAAGCGAGCGTCTGAATGTAGAAAGGTGCTATTCTAATGGTATTTCAGTCTGCCCTCTGTGCAATTATGGCAGGCCGCTCCATCCTTCAAAAGATTGAAAGGTTTCGCCCGCAACTTTATCTTACTGCCTCGTCTCGACGCAAACAACAGCATATATCTCTCGGAAAACAACGTGGGATACAGATTTTTGTTGGGCATGCGTTGCCTGCACACAGCAGAAAATGAAAGTCAGCCAGCGAGCAAAGCAATTATTTCTTATTTGAACATTTCAAGAACGGCAAGCCAGGTATGGCTCAGCACGCTTAATAAAGCTCTGCTGCTCGTTATACTTTCATGAAAACAGTGTTTTCTAGCCTGAAGGAAATAAATCAGTCTTGCTGCTCACTGGCCCTGACCCAGGGGTCACATTTTTATAGATGGCTACTTCATCATCCAGCAATCCGTTCTTGGACTGCACGCAATTGCTTGGACTGACTAGAGCGACCTTGTTCTCTGATCCTTGAAAACAAGTTAAATTGATAAAACAAACAGGTAAATCCAGCCAGATTTACTACCATGCCACTTACCAATGCATTCAGGTGTTAAGCCATGGTTTAAAGAGTGCTACTTTTTTATCAGAGCATTACTTTTTTTAAGTTAATTTTATAATCATTTAATGTATTTTTGTCTATATTTAACATTTTATAAAAATATTAAAAACATTAAATATAAAAATAATTACATGTACATAAAAAATAATGCTCTAAAAATGGCACTCTTTAAATCAAGGCTTAAAACCTAAATGCATTTAGAAAAATATGCACAGACAAAAGCCATCTAAAACAAATGTGATTATTATATTTGTGTTGTATTGCATTATATTTATACTATGTCATACATTATCATTATGTATTATTATATTAGTATAGATTTGAAGAAAAACACAACAAATTTTGGAGAATGCCTATGTATTGCTCTTCTAATATGGCTCTTTTAAAGAGAGGGCACGTTTAACCTTTAAACCAGACAAATCACCACAAAATGGCCATGTAATGCATTTACCCTGATGCGGTCATGATGCAAAAGGATCATTAAGCATAATGCAATAAATATCAGAACTGTAAAGCTATGAAGCGCTTTCAGTGTTTATTTGATATAGCATTACTGAAGTCTGCTTTTGCAGATAATAAAATAACAGTTATATCTGCCCTGTCCAGCACTTTGTCTGTCGTCTGGTCCCTGTACATTAATGATAGTATCCTAAAAATAACAGCCGTATGTAATAACGTTTCTGCAGATGCTTTCTAACGGAGAGCGTAAACACTGTCCTCATGTGCCTGTGTGGAGTAATGTGATCACCAGCTTTACTGTGCTGATCTGATCACTGGACTATGCCAAACCAATTAAGAGATCAAGAACACCCGCCTGACATCTCGAAACATTACAAAGGATGTACCAAAAAAAAAAGTTTAGTTGGCAGTTACTTAAAATGTTGATAGTTAGTCTTAGAAAATAATTTATTGTAAAATGCATGAAAAAAATCAATTTTCTCTAAGCCACTGCTCATATTTTTATTGTGAAGTTCTCTCATATTTAATTTGCATTTCCACATATTAAAACATGTTTACAGGACTTTTGCCAGTTTGGGACAAGTTGTCACATTTTAATGAAAACAATGTGTTATAAGTGAATACTGTTTGTAAATGATATTTATTGGGTAAACAATTAGAGTATTCCATATTTTTTGTTTGTTACATTTTGTGTTATTTTGTTTCGCTATTTAAAGCCTGTAATCAGGTTTCACTGTGAGAAATTATGCCATATAATGTAGTGACAGGTGTTATTGTCCTGAGCAATAATTGAAACTAATCAAGGTTCAGTAGTTTGAAAATTGTCAATACCTTTTTGTATCCAAGGCTAGGGTATATGCAGAACATATATAGTCCTGTACAGCAGAAATAAAATGTTCACCAGAGTAAAAAGCGGGACAACTTCTGCCCTGTTTTAATATGTTTAAGTACGCACAGAACTGAATGAGAGTTGCGAACTGCACCAAATGTGGACTACATTTTATGAAAGATTTTCATTTTCATTTCATTTTTTTTTTTTTTGGTCATGTATTTTTTTTTTTAATTCTCCTGTTTCCACTCTTTCCACTTTTCTGGGGTAAACAACCCTACTATTATTGTAAGGAGAGCAAATATTAATGCACAGCACTGTGGCCAAATAATGGAAAAATAATGCATGCCATATTTCACACCGTGCTCATCTGATGTATCAGTAGAGCAGCATTAAACCCGCCTTCAGCCGTCCCTCCAATCAAACTTAGCTGAAGCGCAACGCGCACTTTCATGAATGAAGGAGAGCGGCTTCAGGACAGCAATCCTCCCGGGACAGTCACATCCTCGCTCTCCTGCACGGATATTACAACCTCTGTTTCTACTGTCCGCGTAAAGTATGGAAGTACGAGTCCCCTCGATCTGCCAGTGACACAATGACAGTCTATAAGGCGGATTTTGTTAAGGAATGCCGCTGCGTGAAGCGCTCGGAATGGGACCCACGTTGTCTTCGGCTCCGCTGGGGGACTCGCGGGCTGTCATTCACCCGTTTGGCTTCCAGCTGGTCAAAGTGAAGCGAATAAAGTCCTGAAGAGAATGGCCGTCTACAGAGCGTCCTCAAAGGGATGGCAACTTTTAACAACGCGCCCCTGGACCTCCGGAGACTCTTGCAAAAACTAGTCATCATGTTTTCCTTCAGCATCGTCTGCGTCTCGATCCTCTACTTTCTGCTGCGATGCTGCGAGTCGGACTTGGTGGACAGTTCGCAGAAGTCACCGCTGGGATGGTATAATAAGACCGTGCTGAGAGAGATATTAACGGCGCCCGACTATGTGGCTGATGATAGTGTGGATGGAAACAGCTCAGGGAAGGACTGGACCGCGACGCGGCGCCTCCCAGACGCGCTCATCATCGGAGTGAAGAAGGGAGGCACGCGTGCGCTCCTGGAGTTCCTGAGGCTTCATCCAGACATCCGAGCACTCGGCTCAGAACCGCACTTCTTTGACAGGCACTACGTGCGCGGACTCGGCTGGTACAGGTAACAATGACACAGGAATGCGTTTGGCGTTGGAATAGAAGTGAATTGCACGTTGTTGTAGTTAATATAGGCCGGTTAATGACTGGAACTGCAGTATAATACATATGTGACCCTGGACCACAAAACCAGTCATAAGTGTCAATTTTTTTTAATTGAGATTTGTACAATGTCTGAAAGCTGAATAAATAAGCTTTCCATTGATTTATGGTTTGTTAGGATATGACAATATTTGGCCAAGATACAACTATTTGAAAATCTGAAATCTGAGGGTGCAAACAAATCTAAATATTGAGAAAATCGCATTTAAATTTGTCCAAATGAAGTTCTTAACAATGCATATTACTAATGAAAAATTAAGTTTTGATATATTTACGGTAGGAAATTTACGAAATATCTTCATGGAACATGATCTTTACTTAATATCCTAATGATTTTTGGCATAAAAGAAAAATCGATCATTTTGACCAATACAATGTATTTTTGGCTATTGCTACAAATATACCCGTGCTACTTAAGACTGGTTTTGGGATCCAGGGTCACATATAGGTTACTTTAACCCTCTGGTGTTTAAGGTCATTTTAGACAAAAAAAAAAAAAGTTTGGAAATTTAAAAAAATCGCTACTTCTTTGGAATGGTACGAAACTCGGTGACCTTTATTGCAGTCTCTATGTGATACCCCCCTCTCCCCCACACACAAAAGTGGACTTGGTTTGAAAAAGATAAATGGTCATAAAAAATAGTCACACTTGTGTTGTTCGCGGTCATTTAGGTAATGAATGGGAAATAGGCAAAGACACGAAAATACAAAGATGTTTTTGTGTTTACAATCTACAGATCAGCCACAATGCTAAAAAGATTACACAGCAATGAAGGGGTGACAAAACTTAAGCAATTATGCCTGAAAACACTGCTCAGTAACGAAGGAATACACAGCACTGAATATGTACAGGCATGGCAGGCAACATTAGTGGTTACACCCAGGGCCGGAGTGGGACTCATTTTCAGGCCTGGAGTTTCATGCCTTAGACCGGCCCACTTTGTTTTTTTTTTGTTTGTTTTGTTGTGTTTTTTATATATATATATATATATATATATATATACTGGCCTTTTCGGTGCAGCCTTTACACTTTCTATTATCCCTTTTTTTTATCTATTAGCCTATTTTTTGCTTGCATATTTCCAACAACTGGGTTTTTTTATTTTTTCCTTTTTTTTAAGCAAGGCGCCACTGTCAAGGAAGTCAAAAGATAATTACGTCAGCATTAGGGTTGTCAATTAACTTCAGAAATGGAAAATAAGGGACAAATGTGATTCTTTATCTTTTATTCTTTAAGAAAATAGTTTTTATTGGTGTATTCTTGTAGAAAATAAGTGTTTATTCTTTAAGAAAATAAGGGACAGAATAAGGGATGCTCCAAATATTTGTACTGTACCATAATGTAGGCCATGTCTGCCTGCAGTTAAAAAGTTCTCAGAAATAATAACAATTGTTTTGCTTAACCTATTTATGTACAATTATTCTAAAAAAAAATTTAATGTCATACAAAAAATGTAAATTGTACCAATATAGAATTGTGACGTCACAAATGTAGTAATTTAGGAGAAGAAAATACTGTTAAATTACAAATGGCATGAAATTTGAAAGCATAACAACTGAAGGTCTATGAAACATCAGCCAATAAAGCATTTTAAACAATGGCACTTAAAGTTTTGAACTAAAATATTATTGCAACCATATAGCCTTTGAATGAATGAAAATGCATATTTTGCATATTTATGCATACTATGCACATTTTTTTAAATTAAAGAAAACTTGTGAGTGTGAGCTGCTTCTGGTGTTTTAATGAGGTCCATGTTTAAAGGCCCTTTCACACCAAGCACGATGACAATAAAGATAACTACATAAAGATAACGATATTAGAGTCCACACCAGCGAACGATATCGTCTGTTTATTCTAAGCGCAGGTGCGTCTGCCGCTTTAAATTCTCGAGCACGTTATAGCAGGATGGATTCTGATTGGCCGTAAGTGTTTTTATCGTTCATCAGCTGGAAAAAAGGTTGTGAGACTGATTCCAACGATATCGTTTCTCTGTGCCTTTATCGTTATAGTTGTGGTGTGGACGCTGCTATTCTTTAATACTGAGAACGATTTTTAGAACTAAATCTTTATCGTTACCTTGCTTGGTGTGAACAGGGCTTTAGAATAGGCTACGCGAGAAGTTTTTTTTGTTTGTTTTGTATTTCCCTCTATTTAACAGCATTAACTTACAATGAAAGACGTCTTTCCTCAGGTGGATTGAATGTTTTTCTGCCTTGCTGGATGTTGGGTTCATGATCAATAAGTTGTTTGCATTTGCCCAAACTGATTTGGCAAAATCAAAACGCGGATGGTGAAGGTTATTGCCGTTAGCGTGAGTCCCGATCTCTGTGAAGCGGGAGCAGCAGAGAATTCCGCTTGGTCTTAAAGCATTCCTCAAACGGCTAAAAAAAAAAAAAAAAAAAAAACGGCTACGCAAAAGGAATGATTAATTATCAATTGAGAATTTGTTATTGATATGGTCTAGTGAAAATAATAATAATGAGCTGTGAGAAAATAATAAATAAAAAGAGTGGGGCTGCTGTGAGTGCAGGCAGTCTAAGGACAGCATCCATATTTCAACCCAGTGGCGACCGGCCCTAGCGGCGAAAAAACCAGACCGGCCCACCGGGAATCCTCCCGGTGCTCCCGATTAGCCAATCCGGGCCTGGTTACACCATGGTAATTACATGGTATTATTCTTTATTTGTTTCCACAAGGTGGAATAAATGGATTTTAAATACTTCTGCTCTATTTTTAATTAAATTTTGTATTATTTGTATAATAATTAATACAATTAATAGAATAAGAATATTAAATAGTAACATGAAATTACTCAAAATGCAAAATATTAACATTATTAAAAAAAATGAAATATAGTATATTAATTTCACATAAATACAATTATTACACGATTATGGCCCTTTGGTCAGTTTTGACCGCGAACAACACAAGTGTGACTCCCAAATTAAAAATACCAGAGGGTTAAATTAAAATTAAATACTGGTTTAGAACTTCTGAAATTAGAGCATGCTAGATCATTTTATGCACCCAAAAATTGAAATTGGATTGGGGGAGACATTTGTACTGTTAATTAGCTGTTGTCATTGTGTTATACAATACATTGCATTGTGTTACATGGAGAAAAGAAACAAAGTTTAGTGGTTGACTCCTTAAAGTGCCAGTGCACCCAAAATTAAAATTCTGTCAAGAACTAGTCATCCTAATGTCAGTGCAGAACACAGAAGAAGATATTTTGAACAATTTTGGGTTTGGAACACCACTGACTTTCCTTTTAAGGACAAGAAACACTTTTCTTTTGTGTACAGCAGAATGAAGTCCCAGAGAAAGGGTTGAAAAGAATCAATCAATCAATCAATAAATGAAAACATTACAAACCAATAAGTCAAAGTAACAACAAAAGAACAACAAAAGCTACAAGAGCAAAATAAACCAGTGCATAAAGTAAAGTGCAACTGCATTATTAATGCACTGCATTGCATACTGGTTCTTTGGACAGTGGGCATCATAATATTGCAATTGCTACAATAAAACTGCAGCAACTGTTATCCAAGAATACAATACAAAGTCACAAATTTTATTTACAGCGCACTTACACTTTCCTAAACAATTATGCAACTCTGCATGCAGCATTTCTTTAGGATAGCTTGTGTTGTAGTACATTCCTTTATATAAGTATATGATATGTTGGGAGGCACTGTTACATTTGCACAAGCTTACGCTACTGTCCTAAAGTGCGAATTTCACCACTGTGTGACCTCAACGCAATCTACTCCCAAAAGGCTGTTTTTGATGAACATAAGCATATTATTTGACAAGGCGTGGTATCAATATGACACCAGTCCATATTACGATATTCGTAAAGGTTTGAGTTAGAAAAATAATGCCATCTGGCTATTGCAATCCACTTAAGTGGGGCTGGATATAAGTTGGCAGTGTTAATCATCTCTGGAGCTGTTGCCAGATGTTCCTTTATATTGAGAACACTTGTTGGATCCAAAATATGTCTTGGCATCTTGAAAGTGTCTGGCATATTTGGCCAACTGGGAATTTAGTCTGGAGTTGCTGGGGACGAGGCCTTGCGCTCTTAGGCACCATGTCAATCAGTTATTTATTTGCTTGTCTAGAACAGAGAGTGGCAGGTTGATCAACAAGCCCATTGGAGATTCTGTCCGTATCCTCAATAAAGTGTCACTCTCAATTTTATGGTTTGTCACGCTGCCTTCGAACTGTTCAGAGAGTTGACAAAACTCAATTACTTACCTTTTAAGCAGCTGATTGATTGTTTTGTCAATGGCGATCGGCCACATTAAACGGTCTGGAAATGCTTTTGAAACACTTCTACGGTTGTTGTTTGCCTGTAAGCAGACTGCTTTGATATTCCTTTGTATTCGGGACACATAAATCCCCAGTGTTCTGCTCAGAGGAACGCGCCGAGAGCAGGCAGACTGTCATCTTCCCGGGACCAGATGGACCTCACAGCGTGACGGGCCACTTGACGTTATTGTGAGACCTGTCAATTGATCTTTAACCCGAGTCACATTTTCCACCAAACATAATGATCTGCGCCAGGGACTTCATATGGTCAGAGGAGCCACAGATAAGTGGCCAAACGCAGATCCTGGAATCTGTCCATGCTGACTTATTCGGGTCTAATGGAATGGACCGGTCATTAATCTTGTTATCAAGCGTAGATTAAATCTGTAGGTGTAGGTGGGGGTGGAATGCTGGTTTTGCAATCTCAATTCAGATCTTTTCCAAAGAGAATAAATGGCAGAAAAGCACGGATAAGATCTGGAACAAGGCTGAGGTGATAGATGGAGTTTTGTCCTTATAGTGTTTCTACGATTTATTGGCGCCAATGCTTGACCTTCACTTCACGCTAGAATTAAACCGGTTAGATTCAGTTACAATTAGCAAGAGGTTTTATTCTGCTGAGACTCCGAGTTCAAGTTTCAAACGCCAATACTGTCACTTTCCTTTAAAGAAATCTATTTGCTGTAAGTCACACTCAATAGTGCACGAGAAGGGGGTCTGGAACCGGTATATGGGCGAACGCGAACAATATTTGAGATCTAAACATTAGCCATCATACGAGAGCTTTGAAATACACATTTGCAGTTTTTGAAGTCTGAAAAGCATCAATATATTGATTCAGATGTACTAGAGGGACAGGCGAGCCGAACCGAAAATCTCAAGACCGATTTCCTGGAAGCATCCGGTAAAATAAGCAGCGTGTTTCTCTTCAGACCTTCTGGAATGCTCTTTCACTGTGATAATAGTGCTGCGTCACGCGCTGTAATTTGGTTTGCTGGTGTTGCATCTGATGTCATCACATTATGGGAATTCATTTGCAATTCATGGAGCGGTCATTAAAATGTCCATTTAAATTCGTACCTTTGTATTCACAGCCAAACCTTGAGTTTGGCAAGAGGGTTTGATTTTTTTTTTTTAATGTGCATAAGTTTAAACACCAAAAACGTAATTGGTTTGTGAGCATCCCTGGTTTTGTAATGCAGAAATGAGACATGCCTTTATAGCAGTTGTCCCGAGAGGAGCTTTTTTGAGGCCATTAATTATTAATGCACTGTCTATATGAGTAGTGCATCTACTTCACAAGGACATAGACTCATCAAAATACTGCTGCTGAATAGGATGGTGATATTAATAGAGGAAAACAAGAGCTTTTAATAATGAAAACGATTAGATTTTGCAACTTCCACATGCTTTTCGCACAAACACAATAAAACAGCATGATTCATACTACAAGAGCCAGATCTGATTGCCAGTTATTATATATAATACTACATGAAAAAGATTCCTGATGGCATAGTGTGGGAGTCTGGTGTGAAATGTTTGTGTATGTATGTTTATTTTGGCTAGGTGTCCGTATTGGCGTGAGTAAACTGTAGTTTATCAACATAAGGCTCGATGGTCCAATGGTAATTCAGCTCTCATTAGGTGTCTCAGGGGAGTGGGAATGGGGATCTGGCGTCTGAGCCCCTTGATGATGGATGTTTCTGGGAAGTGGACAGGGCACAGTTACAACTGACTGGCTCTTTAATGGCCTCTATATGCAAAGAAACGGATGGTTGGGC
>JAFVLL020037992.1:69003-110695 GCA_021397915.2 Tor tambroides
TGCTGATATCTGACTACTGTGGACAGCTGCAGTTTTTGATATTCTTCATATTCTGTGTGGTCAGTTCACATCAGTGATTAATTAATCTTTTCATAAGTTTAAATTGATTTTTACCTTTAATAAAGCCTTTTTTTCTAAAAGTGTACATCTTTTGAGTCAAATTGTTACATTTAATCAGTCAGTTAAGATAAGACATTTAGGCTGTTACCAAACAAATGAAACCAGTATAATCAAAATTAATCATCTGAAGTGGCATTTAGATGTATTTACACGCTATTTAATGCAGCTCAGAGGGACATGGAGTGCTTTAACCAATTACAAATGCATATTTTTTTGACATTTTAAACATAAAACATTGAATACTGATATTTGAAATTATTTTAAAAATTAAAATAGACTTTAAATGTGAAATTAAAACCGCCAGTAGGTGGCAGAAAGTCACTGTTAATAAGTGAGTCACTGCGACTGAACAGAATCATTTAAATGGTTGATTCATTCAGGAACGAAACATTGTCATGTTGCTCAGAGACGCAAAACAGTGCTGTAGCTGTTTGGAATTATTTTTGTTGGCGAAATGGAGCAAAAACAGGCAATATGTGGTCTAAAACGCAAGTCTCTTAATATTAACTTATTGTTTATTGAACTGTTGTATAAAATCAATATCACATTTGTAATCATGCTTATTTTTGAAGAAAAACGGGACTCTTCGTGTGATTTTAACTATATGAAAGATGTGAATATATACATTTTCTGCCTCATATCTTGAATTTTTTTTATCATACTTAATGCATTTTAATAGACTGAATCATGCAGTAAAACACTAAATGCGCACATGCACTGTTTAACCCACTTCATCACGTAGGCTAATGTATGCGCGCACTCCTTAGGTGTTTTGTTTGGTTTTGCAAAATACCCGATAATGTCAAATTGCACATCGTTAAAACAACAATTACGATATAATCGCAGACGATATATATCGCACACCCCTATGTCTACCACGGATAATTTTATATACACACACTGCCCTTCAAATGTTTGGGATCAGTAAGATTTTTGATGTTTCTTTAAAGAAGTCCATTATGCTCATCAAGGCTGCATTTATTTGATCAAAAATACAGGAAAAAAACAGTATATTACTACAATTTAGAATAAAGGTTTTCTAATTTAATATATATTAAAATTAATTTATTCCTGTTATGCAAAGCTGAATTTTCATCAACTATCACTCCAGTGTTCAGTGTGACATGATCCTATATATAACAAATATATTCTACAAATAAGTATATGAAAATACGATGTGAAGCCTGCATAGAACTAGAGTTTTTAGATGAAATGCATTTAAAATCTGTTTCCACAGAGTCAATTCCACTGAGCTCGCTCTGGAAGGCCTTGGGAGAAGTCAAGAGCATTCTTAAAGGAATGAGTCTGTGAAGCTTACAGTATTTTGAAAGCCTTTTACCCCCGGGTAAGTAAATGACTATGTGCTGCCAACATTTCCACAAAGGAACTGTTTGACTCAAACATCCAACATGTACTGTAACGTTCAACTTCCTCTGTAAATTACAGAGGAACAGATAAGGTAACTCAACTGTGTACATATATTTTAACGTATAGATTACATATATCCACAATGGTCAACATTATAGCTATTAAAATTAATGTTATTTTCAGACTTGTAGCACATTTGCTTTGTTACGAAGCAGGAACTTAAACTGTTACAATGTTGCATTTTTTTTCTTGATTTGTTTGCTTTCACAGCAACATTTCAAAGCGTATCAAAAACTGTTTATGCAAGTCACATGTAGGGCCCTATGAAATCCGTTTTTTTTTTTTTCCCAAATTCCGTTTTATTTTTTTCTAAATTCTGTTTTTTCCGTTTAAATTTTTCTGGATTCCGTTTTTTTCCGTTTTAATTTTTCTGGACTCCTTTTTAATGGTCAAATTAAATTTTATTAATCAAAAAGCATGTCTAATTAATTAAAATAATGAAACTTATACAATTTAACATTAATTTATTAAAAGTGTAACAAAAATTACATCATGTTTAGGGCCGTATGAAATGTTTTATTTTTTTCTCACCTTATGTTTTATTGTTACCAAATTCTGTGTTTTAGCAAGTCTAATAATTTGAATGCATACAAACAATTTTTATTTATTCTTACAGTAGCCTTATGAAATGTTTTTTCCCCCTCAGAAATTCTGTGTTGTGTATTTAAATTTTACTGGTTATCAGATGAAGGCATAAAACATTGATTTAATTTATATTTTAATTAATGAAAATTAAACATTTAAATTTTTGGCAAATAAAGGGGATTTACTATTAAAATTAAAATATTTTGTGATTATTTCTTAAAAAAATAAAGTTGTATTATTTTTCAACAGTAGTAGTAGTAGTAGTAGTATTACGTACATTCTACTAAATAATAGTAATATAGCCTATTTCTGGCACAATGTCTTTAAAAAGTTAAACCGAACTTTTATTTTGACGGGTTGCCGTGAATACTTTTAAAGTTCTGTGTGTATATGATATGAGCTAGTTTTACTCAAATGAAATGGTAAAATGCTGGTAAAGTGACTCTCAGAGCAGTTTTGGAGATATTGTTCATGTGTTTATGTCCTCACTGAGACGGCAGACGCTGAAATCACCGCGAGCACCACGCGCAGTATGTAACTAGTAAACAAAACCGCGCGTCTGTCCATTCATACAGAGACTCGCAGAACATGCAGGATTAATATTTAAATCGACTTTTGAGGCTTAATATTTAGAGATACTAGTTAATATCGTGATTTGATTTAAGTGTAATGACCTACTTTTGATTAATTCATCCAAACTTTGACAAATTCCGTGACATTCCACGTTAATCTGTAAATTCCGTTTTTATGACTGTTTTCCGCGATTCCGTCCGCGTTTTCTGCATCGTGGAAATCATAGGGCCCTACACATGGGAGTAAAACTGTCTTCTTATTGGTCAGAGTGCACCTGTTTATGTTGCTCATAGCGTCATACATCAAGATGGATTGACAAGGTTCGTTGAGTCGGATTGCTTTTTCACCAAAACCGAACTGCTCCACAGTTGGTTTTCAATCAGACCAAGACCACCTCATTTCAGGAGATCTCGGACTGATTTTTTTTGTTCCATTTTGATGCAGATCCAAGCATAGCTGCTGTGTTCATATATGCCAAAACAAACCAAACTAAAGGAAGAAATGTGCCAGATTCAGAAACAAGCCCTAAGAGGCACCATCTCTGAAATCGGAAAGTTATGAAGGTAAACTACATTTGACAGTTATTTACTAATCAACAGAATAAGACAAACATTTCAAAATGCTCAAGGCATTCTTTCCATAATGGAGGCAAACAATTGGGACTGGAATATTCTGCTTTGCCAGGTAACAGAAAAGATGATGCAGAAACATTAGATTCGATCTGTGAACAAATGGCACATCTGACACATGGAGTTTCTGATGTCAGTTTGATCAGTCATAACCTTACGTAACTCACATCAAGCACGCATGTTTGACCATATTCGATGAGCTCTATGTGCATGCGTGGATCAATGTCTACATATGAATGAAAGCCTAAATTAATTCTGAACTTGGATTATATTTCATTCTTTTTATGAACTTTGAGTGTCAAAGCTTTGATTGTATAGACTTTCAACGGATGGAATGAAAGCTTTCAAGAACGACATGCTGCAGCCTTAAATATAATGGCTGAACCATCGCTTTAATTTCCATTTTATATTAAAAGTGGAGAATGCACTTGGTCTAACCGTATGGTTCGAGTCTAATCGGAATATTTGGTAACACTGTTGTCAAAACAGAAATAAAGAAATCAAGAATGTCTGAAGATGACTGTTAGACAGTACCAGAGCCCAAAAGGATTTGATTTAGTAATGAATATTGGGTCATTTTAGCGGGATTAGGGAGTGATGTAATCCATAACAATGACTCATGAATCTGGCACAGAATGGGTTAACCGTTGGTAATCTCATGCAAACCACAACACACACATGCTGGAGGATGCTGACGTCGCTCGACGGCTCTGAAGAGTATGGGATCAATTAAAACAACACAACAGGCACTTATGGTCTGAAACTTTTCCTCTCATTCATTCTCTTTCAAGAGCTCATATGGACACAGTTTGTGTTTTCATGCAATCAACCAAAGCTTTCTTTCACTGAATAAGATAATTAGAAGGGGGAAAATACATTGGATTTTTAAGAAATGGACTCCAACATGAGCTTACATCACACACATCCAGAAACGCACGGAGACGGCCAATTATTTCCCAATCTCCACCAGCAAAGTTATAAAGTACCTTTAATCCTGACGAGGTTTGGAAATGCTCTGGGGTGCATTTCTCAAAAGAAACTATGGTCGCAAGTTCCACCATTTCCAATAGAGTTCAATAGAACAACAACCACATTTAGCTAACAATGCTTTTGGAAAATGCACCCCTGGTTCTGACAAACTTCGTCTTATAATTAAAAGTTTCCTCGAGCAGAAAATAATCCCTTTACATCTTAGAAATATTCAACTGGAAGGTTTTTACATACAATGTACAGAACAATGACCAAAGTGTGTGTTAAATGGTAGCCATATTAAAATATTTCTGTGCGATTGGAGCGGAGCAGCGACAGAGATTACAGAACGGCTGGAACGCGGTTTTGACCAATCAGAACTCAGAAGTAGACCTCCGCTGACTTCTGATTGGTCAATAACTTACAGCGTTCCAACCGCTTTAGCGCAACTGAAAACATATATACAGTAAATACATTAAATCAGTCACAAGCATCTGTGAAGAATCATTAAAAATAAAAACGTACCTGTATGCGCCACTAAAACACTGTAAAAAGCCTCGTCAAAACCCTATCATGACACTTTCTAAACAAAATGAGCCTAAAAGGCTGATTAGTGCTCAACGCAAACCGATCGATAAAGCGCTGTCAGCTAATGGAAATCAATTGCCAGCTTCACTGTCTACAATCACTAAGTCACTACAAAGCAAACTGCATTTTTTTCGAACGAGCCATTTCGCTTTTACCCGTTCACATGAACGCATTCGAAGTGATATAACCATCAGCTGACTGAAACGAGCGTTCATACCTGATTGAGATCCTGGTCCGTCAGCAGATGCAGCTCTCGCGGCTTGAAGCAGTTCTGACATTTGCTTTTGTTGAAAATGTTCGCTTGAAATTTCCTACACGTGTTTTCCTTTGCACTAGACATCTTCTTATTCCTCTATTTGTGCGCGTCTCAAATCCCAGTAACGAAAAGAAGACAGACAGCAATACTCCCGACGCTCTTTCATCCGATTCTTGACACGGTCGTCATGCAAATCATGACCGCTAACAGCAGCTTTACTCCACGAATCTCCTTTGCAGCAGCCAAACTAGTCAGAATGTGAGTAGTTTATGTAAGCGGATCTCTAGTTAACAGGCCTGCTCGGTGTTTTGGCTGATGTGCTTGAGTTCATGGCCTGGCCTCACAAAGCGACTCTCTAATCTCATTTCTGCGCGAATCAATGCTGGAATTGTGCAAGCGGTAAACAAAGCGATTATTTCACGCGTTCCTCCGGTCAAATGAAGCTGGATCTTCTAGGAAGCGATGGAAGAAAAAAAAAAACGCTGGTGAGGTATCCTGGTTTTCAATCCCAATGGCAAATTCTCTCTCAGGCTCGAAGTTTTCACGCACTTCACTGCTAGCGCCAGTTAGCTCGCTAATGAAGCCTCTCCCCCTGCTCGTTTAGCGGAGCGTTAAAAATCCCAATGTTCGGCGAACCTGACATGTTATCCTCCGCCGGTACCGTGCATGTCTTAGCTCGAACCTTACGGCTCTGCGAGCTGCGATAAACGCGTCGGTTCGAAGCTTTTCCAGGCTAGCGAGGGGACAGTTTTCTCTCCCCTCAGTCGTGCTCGAGCTTTCCTAATGGTGGGAGGTCGCGAGCTAGTAGATTTGCTGCTGGAATTTCATTTTCTCTCGCGAGAGTTCGGAGCGCGAGAGCAGGACGGTCCCGGAGCGAAGATAGATATCCACCCTGTGGACTGTAGTGAACATGTGTGTGCACAATTCAGTACAAAAGGAGTAGCCTATAAAATTGACATGACATAATAAATAAATAATAATACAGTTGTCAAATAATGCAAATAAATATGTAAACCCTTCTCAATGCATTCTTGTTATTTTCTATAGGCTATGCATAGCTAATAAGAGACGACAAACGGTTCATCTTTGCAATCACACATTAACATCATTTGCTTCTATACACTATACTAGTATTTGAAAGGATGTTGCTTATTTTATGGGATATTGCTTTTTATCAAATGTTTGATTCATTCATTGACTGAATCCATAACAATTAGAGTTTTGTCTCAAGAACTCAATAAACTGAACCTTAATTTCTTTTTAAATGGTTTTCTTTTTTAAATTAAGTTTAATATAATTTGATCTTTGCTGAATTAATGTGTTTTGCTTTCATATGGCACTTGAAAATCTTTTGAAAATTAAATATAGGCTACTTTGAAACTGTTGTTTATCTTTATTGTGTAATTTATTGTGTAATCCTTTACTTTACTTTACTTTTAGTCATTTAGCAGACGCTTTTATCCAAAGCGACTTACAAATAAGAAAAAGTAACCAAAACCAAAAGTCAAAACTCTGTAAATACTATATACGCACATTTTTAAAAAAATAAGAAATTAAATAAAAATGACAAATGCAAACAACAACATTTCAATACTAAACATTTAAGTAAAACAACAAAAGGTATGAGTATAATAATTCTTCAACATAACACTAAGCTTAACACCAAAAAACAACTATGTGTATGTACAGCCACACACATATATAAAAATAGATTCAATATATATTATTTAATTTCCATGTAGTATGAATTACTAAAATAACAAATTAAATCAAGCTAAAACTGAAACAACCTATACAGACATCAACACTGAGGCAAACACATTTCAGAACAACAACAAACTTACACATAATAAGAATTGGTTATAAAAACTAAAACAGAAGTGAAACAAGTAGTAAGAAAGAGGAAATCCTAATCCAGTACGTTTTATAAACAGGTGACCCAAAAATTATTATGTTAATAATCTTAATATGTTAAACTGCTTATGTGCGCTGTAAAATAAATAAATAAATAAATAAGGCTTTACAAGAAAATACTATTTCAGCAATTGCATGTTTAAATTCAATGTTATCTGCTGTTTCTATGTAAAAAAAAAAATGTAAAAAAAAAATTGTATTTTGTGAGTGAAAATAGTTTCTGCACCATTTATTTTTCAGTGTAATAGCATAAATAATGTCTATGGTGCATTTTAACAATATTTTACATATGCACTATCAATAAAATAAAATTTTAAAATCTATAAAAATGATAAAATTGTGCATTTTAACAATATTTTACATATGGACTATCAATAAAAAAAACTTTATTTTACAGTGTCCACATTACTTTATTAATAACAGTACGTTATGCATAACTACATGCAACTAACCCTAAACCAATCCACCCTAACTATAAAGTATATGTAGTTAATTAATATTACTCAAAACTTGAATGTATAATTACATTTTAACAAAGACATCTTAAAATGTATAATTTTATACAATGCAATATAGAAAGAAACTCAAGGTAACCTTGAATGCCTCTCTACATGCCTGAGATAGTATTCACAACATGCATGAGCTGTCAGTGGCTCAGCCACATGCTATTAAAAGAGCCGTGATCCGGACGAGTTCCCCGGCTGCCACTGGCTCTGAATGAACAGGGAGGACGGCAGGCTTCAGTCCGCTTTCCTGACCGGACAACAACACGCATTTCCACTGAAGGCTGGCTTAACTCTTTACGTACACTGTAAGTACACTGAAAATAAAACAGATTACGGTCGCCTGCATGTAGGTTAGTGTGTATGCTGTTGATTGGAACTATATATCAGTGCTGGTCAGGCGTTAATCCATCTGTGACACTGTTGCTTGTTCTGGACTTGGAAATGGTTTGTTAAAAAGCAACAAAATGGTTGTTAGCTGAATCACCAAATGCAGTAACAGTGAGAGAGGCACATCTATTCTCTTCATGTATGTCCAAATATGTGCTTCTTGTGTGTCTGGTGTCAGTGGCGAGAGCTTGGCTATTTATAGATCTTGTCCTCAGCCACACTTTTATGGAACTAGTGACACACATGACTGTATACAGCTGATCAGCATTTGTTAAACAAATAGTTCACACACAAATAAACATTTGCTGAAAATGTCCTCACCCTCAGGCTTTCCAAGATGTAGATGAGTTTGTTTCTTCATCAGATTTGGAGAAATGTAGCATTGCATCACTTGCTCACCAATGGATGCTCTGCAGTGAATGGGTGCCGTCAGAATGAGAGTCCAAACAGCTGATAAAAACACCACAATAATCCACAAGTAATCCACACCACTCCAGTCCATCAGTTAATGTCTTAAGCAAAAAGTTGCATGTTTGTAAGAAACAAATCCATCAGTAAGACTTATAACTAAAAACTAGTCCATAATCCATAATAACGCTTTCTTCTAGTGAAAAAAAAATTTGTCTGGTCTGAATCAGGAGAGAAATCTTCACAGATCAAGCAGTTTACAAGCAAAAACAGCTCTAAACAAATATGTGGGTGGATTTTGATGTGAGAGACAACAGGAGATGGACTTTTTCATAGGAGGGAGCGTTATTATGGATTATGGACTATTTTAGCAACAGTCTGAAGTTTAAAATGTCTTAATGATGGATTTATTTCTTACAAACACGTAGTTTTTTGCTTCACAAGATGTTAACTGATGGACTGGAGTGGTGTGGATTACTGGTGGATTATTGTGATGTTTTAATCAGCTGTTTGGACTCTCATTCTGACGGCACCCATTCACTGCAGAGGATTTATTGGTGAGCAAGTGATGGAAAGTCACATTTCTCCAAATCTGATGAAGAAACTCATCTACATCTTGGATGACCTGTGGATGAGCACATTTTTAGAATATATATATATTAGTGGTGTCAAAATTAGCGCGTTAACGCATGCGATTAATTTTTTTCTGATTAACGCGTTAAAAATATTTAACGCAATTAACGCAGGGGCGGGGCTAGGGTTGGCCACCCCATTCGCAATTGCTGCCTCTGTCTCTTTTTTCTTGAAAAGGATTGCGTTTATTTAGATGCAGAAATTCTTTATGACCACATCAAATGGGAGACATTTCAGACGCGCTCTATAACTTCGCCTCCGCCAGGCGCGAGTCAAACGAGCGCGGAAAAGATACTGTGCTCGTAGCGCGCGCTCTTCAAATGCACGCACAAAGGTGCCGGCGCGCGCTGTAGCCTGTATCATTTCATATCAAACAGCGAAAGAAACTACGTGCATGCAACGTCCTAGTTATGCCGTCAGTTAAAGCATGAAGTTACCAAAAAGGCGATTAAAGCTGCCTTAAAACTGCGTGCATGCGTGCAATATGTTATATATGCGTCACATTTAAGAACATGTCTCTGAAATGGTTTTAAAAACTGTCCTGAGGCACCCCAGCACTGTCTCCCTCATCTAAAACATCCGATTCAACTCGTCCGCTCATTAGTAGAGACTTTAAGACCTGACGTGGGTCAGAAAAGGTAAAGAGAGCAGCAGCAGCTTTTAAAGCTATAGCAGGCAAATAAGCTAATAACCAGCTGCTGTGATGTCTATTAATCCAAGAACCAAAGAAAAAAAGAGGAAATCAATAACTTTTATAGCTGTAAGGGGTTCATCTATATTTAATTTAGAATTTAGTGTTTGGTAAGTATTCATTTTCTGTATATTTCTGCTGAAGGGCACAAGTAGCTAAATATGTCATTTATTATAATAGGTTCATGATTGTTTTAAGTTCACTTAAATTAGAAGTTAAGTCTAATAAATGTTAAAATTTATAGATCTAAATTATACTGTAATGCTGACTGGCTACAGTCAATGGTTAAATATTCAGGGGAAAAAACTATTTTATAGAGACATCAGTAGTATTGATATCAGTGATGCTGGCCTTCAATCATAAAAAAGATTCCATTAAAAGATTTATTTATTTATTTTTAACAGTAGTTTATTGTCATAAAAATACTGCCATGAGTAATTATTAATTTTTTAAATGGTACTAAAAAGTAAAATTATGGCTGTAATTCAAAAGACAGTAATCATTAAAAGCACTCACTACTAATATCAAAGATCATTTTTTTTCTCCATATTTAAATACCTTTAAAACAAAAATATTCTTGTTTTAAACACAAATCTATAAAAGTAATTTATTAAAAATCCCATATATATATATATATATATATACATATCATAATTTTATCATAAAGGGACATTTGATCTGTTAAACATTATAGAATGTAATACTTTTTGTTAATGTTATTAATGGAAGCAAAACCAAGGCTTGTTATCATAGCATATTATTTGGAGTAAGCATGTGTACAGTGTGTTCTGTACAGTTCAGTGTGTGATGGGTTTGGGTTTGGTGAAAGGATCTCATCAATACAAAGAGCAGTCAGTGTGAGGCTGAAAGAAAGCAGAGAGCATAAAGACTGATAAAACGTGAGCTGTGTGCTTTCAGACTGATGGGATTTGTGATTGGTTCAGCAGACACTTTTGTTGCCTTTACAGATATTGGTCTCTGAAAGGAACGAGCAGATAACACTTTTATCATGTTTTACTAAGGATAGACCGCATTTCATCACACTATTTGCAGGTCCTCCATTCTTTCTGCTATTGTACACGGCTAAAATGATATTTTTTGCTCAGTACTTTTGTCTTGTTTTCCAGTACAAATATCTCAACATTCTTAAAACAAGATACATTTACTGGAGAATCAAAATAGCATAAGATATTAAGTATTGCTTTCTGAAAAATGTATTAAAATAAAGTGAATTCAAGCTTAAAAATGAAAATATTATCTTTCAATAAGGTCAGAAAAATAAGCTAGTTTTCACTGGAAGCCCATTTCCAGCACAGGTTAAAAAATAAAAATAATTGCAACTTTTTATCTCACAGTTTAGACTTTTTTTTTTTTAATTTGCAAGTTTATGTCTCGCAAATTGTTTATATCTTGCAGTTCTGAGTTTAATTCTCCCAATTCTAAGAAAAGCAAAAAAAAAAAAAAAATAGTCAGAGTTATGAAATGAAAAGGCACAATTACCATTTAAATTTTTATCCTGGCAGAAGCAAGCTTTCATAAATTTCACTTTAAATTAAGTTTATTTTTCTGACCTCAGTGGCATATATTTTTTGTGTTTTCAGCAAAAAAACTCTCTTAATTTTAAAACAATTTTCATGTTTTTTTTTTTCATTACACTGTATTAGTGTTCCATTTTGGCCAAACTTGACTTGCACTGCATGTATCCTCCACTGAGAAGGCATTTCTCCGCAGTGTTGTCATCCTCTGATCCTGTCTCTGTCCTGTGTTTGTCAGAATGTGCCAGACTGTTTCATGAAGGCGGTGCGAGGCTGGTTTTGTGCGGGCCGAACTGGGATAAGCTTGAATCTCTGTATGATTCTCTGTGCAGTGGATCAGACCCCAGTAAAGTGAGTATTAAACCACATTATTAGACCTACAGACCCAAAGACAGAAACCATCAGCAAGCCTGTCTCATGTTCACTGGGATCACTCGCTCTCTTCACTTTCAGGATTTTCATATAGTTCAGGCCGTGTCTGTGTGTCTCTGTCAGCGTTTCTTCCTCTGTCATGAACAATGGCAGGATTTCCTCCTGACAGCCGAATGTCCACGAGTCTCTGGTCCTCTGCTGTTTCAGACAACATGTTGACTTCATTTATTCTATCATAATCATACTGCCATGGGAAATGTTGCATTTTTAAATGCTATTAAAAAGCAAAAACCTAAATTATGGCTGCAGTGTATAAGGACAGTAATCATTAAAAGCACTCAGTACTAATATGATCAAAGAACACAGCAGAACATCATTTTTCTCCAGTAAAAATACCTTTAAAACAAAATAAAGTGACTTGAGAGGCAAAACTGCATAAGATATTTATTTTAAACAATTTTATTAAACCCACATACTCTTTTAATCTCAACTTTACTTTTAAAGACTTCAGTTTATTTATTTATTTAAAATTTTGAACAATCAATGGCTTGGAAAATATTAAACTAATCTTTAAAAAACATAATTAACCCCCCCCCCCCCCAAAAAAAAATTGTATGGTACTGTATAAAATATATACTAAAACATTCTATGATGCTTAAAAAAATAGAGCACCAAAACAATTCAAATTTTTCTTCTTCTTCTTTCTCCAGTAAACATATCTAGATATGAACTCTTCTACTCACCAATGCTGCATGTATTTAATCCAAGATACAGTAAAAGCAGTAATATTGTATATTATTAGTAATAAGCTTAAAACTTAATAGCTTAATAATTGTTTTCTATCTGAATATATTTTAAAATGCAGTTTATAATATACTGTATATACAGTACACAGCAAAATTTCCAGTGTTGTTTTTATGGGGTTAATTTTCCAGTGTTAACAAGTGTTGATTCTGGTGCTGATTTGAACGACATGAACACTTGCAGTGTAAATCAGTATTCAGAGTCAGCGTTATTACAGCGAGTTGACATAATTGACACTGGCGATGAGTTGATCCTATTTCCGGTCCTTGCACATTATTTCCGTTTTGATTAATGGCGGATGATCACCAGGAGCGAAGAGTGATCAAACACAGGTAATATATTTTTAAGGACTTAATTCTATCAATTTTCATATTAAGTTTATATTTCTCAACATCTAGAGTAATCTTGTAAATTCCACAACATTGTCGCATTATTTCTGTTTAGACTGCGCGGCAGACCACCGTCATGAGCCAGAGGCCAGCTTTCAAATTGAGGTAAGACTAGATAATGTTGATTAGTTTAAACATTCAACACTACTTTAGACTTTGTGGTGAAAATGTACACGATATTTTCTGTGTCATGTGTCATGTCATGTTTTGTTCACTTTGAGCAGCTGACGGTTAGGCGCGAATCTTTTTTAAACATGCACACCGCGCGCGCTGTTTCGGATAATGTTAGTCAAGTTACATGTCGCAGTTACACTCTTCTCCAAAGTACAGTGCAGAGAACGAGCGTGGAATCCAGCGTTTTGCTGAACTATATTGTTGGACGCATATGAAAAGAACCGTTCCAACACCAGAGATGTGTCTTACGTGCGCGATTCATATGCAAACATTTGTTTACATTACATTATCGTTTGAGAGATAATGAATGGAGCTTCTGTCTGTAGCTGCTTGCTGAACTTTATTTAAAATTAACAACTATTTGCGTTTTTTCTTGACCAACAGCTGTTGTCATGCTGGTGAAATTTCAATATCGATGAGTGAAGAAATTTGTGGAACTGCTTAACAATTGTGTATTCCAAGTTTTTCTCAATGAAGGTAAGCGCTAAGTTACTGCTTAGAAATTGACTAATTAAAACCAGTCATATAGCAGCAATGCTTAAGCTGATAATAAAATGTCCACAGGGCTTGTTTCTAGGTTTCAAAGTTTTTCTATTTGCTTTTAAATCACTGAGATTTTACTTAAATATAAAAAAAATAAATAAATGGGGTCTATATTCATGTTATTGTTAAAATGACTTTTCAGTTAAAAGACACAGACAGTGAGAGGACACAAACTGAAGGCAGCTACATTTAAGATGTCCAGAAGAAATTGTTTCTCCTTGCATACCTGAGGGTAAGTGTATCAATACTTAAATATATAAACACTTCACACATTCTTTAAAGGCATCCATAATATGATAGTGTAAAAGGTTTATCTGTAGCCCTGTATGAATTAAGCCCTGACAGACATGAATCATGGAATTGTTTTGCTTTAGTCACCCACAAGATCCTCAACCCTCAGCACAAGTACTCATTCTTTCACTCTCTTCAGCTGACCATAAAGAGACAGAGCAGTGCAAAATCAATAGGCATCAGCCAGCAAAAGCTTTAGCATAGATGCTAAGGCAAACAGGTATGCATGCATGTTTTTCTTAACATTTGATTTGTCTGTGTAATAATTCTCTTCCATCATTTTACTAGTCTTAAGTTGTCCCTTGTATTGTTGTCATGTTTAATCAGATTGTCCAAGACGCCCTGGAAAAACAATACAGTGATGAGGATGAAAACTAAGATGAGACAGACTTGTGCACTTCCATAAGGTAAAACTCACAATACTGGTGCATTGTTTCTTTTTTTTTTTTTTTTTTTGGATTAAAGGGTTAATTTACTGAAATCCAAGTAGTCATGTACTCACCCTCATGTCATTCCTAACATTTCTGTCCCTGCATTGACAGTCTACGCAAATACCACTGTGATGGTTCAGAAAGTTCATAAAAAGACTGTAAAACTAATCCATATGAATTGAGTAATTTATTCTATATTTTCTGAAGAGACTTGATCGCTTTGTATGATGAACATATTGAATTTAGGCTTTTTATTCACAAACATTTATCAACACAAAAATCAAATACGGTAAATGGAAGCTCAATCATGAGAACCAGTGAGGTTCATTCTCTGTTAGCAGTGTTTGAGCTTTCACAGGAACTGTTTGTTTGCTGATCACTGTTTGTGAATAGAAGCCTAATTTCAATCTGTTCATCGTATAAGGCAACCATGTCTCGTCAGAAAATTTGGACTAAACTGCTCAATTCCTACAGATTTTCTTTATGAACTTTTTGAAGCATCAAAGTGGTAGCTGTGTGGACTCAATGGATGGACATAAATTTCTGTTTTCACTAAAGTATATTCACTTTTGTTTCAAAGATGAGCAAAAGACTTACGGGCGTGGAACAACATGAGGGTGAGTAAATGATGTTAGAATTTTCATTTTGGGTGAACTAACCCTTTAAAGTACATTTCATCATCAAAAGTTACTAGTTTATGCATTCATCGTTGCACAGAGTAATTAACTTTTTCCACTCTCTTTTCTTTGTTTAAACAAATTTTTGTTTTTGCTGTTTACAGTCCCGCACCTGCACCAGTATTGAAACCCATCTCAGTCAGAGGGAGGACCACCAGCCATACCTACTGCTATTGAGAAGGATCAAGAGCAGGATCACCTTATTCTATGTGGTCGAACAAGCTTCTCATCCCTTCTGAAGGAACCAGCTCCTTGAGTACCAAGTTCACTGTGTTTTCAACCTGTTGAGTAGGTCCTTTTCAATGTCTTTATCTTTCTGCTACACTAGTCTACAACATTGATGTTGGTTATACCAGTGAGTTGCCAAGAGTAAAGGAATTGCATGCAAAGCATTGACAAACTTTTGACAAAACATTTTTCAGAGCATCATGTATTTTAATTACAAAGATATTTTAAGTTGAGAGTACTTCTAACAGCCAGCATTTAGAAGTTTTTACAGGTCTTTTGACCTGCAGACTTCACATGTGTGATATGATGGTGAATTTGTATCTTTGTTTTAAGTGTTCTTTTAAGTTTTCGAAAATAAAGGGAGGTTCAAACTAGTGCGTGTTGGCTGTTATTGAATATACACATGTATTTGTAGTTGAACTGAATGCAGATCACATTTAATGACAAATCAAGGTTAATATGAACACTATATTAGTCTGGAAATAACTCCCTTGGTGTTAAGTTATTGACACACCTAGTGTAGTTTCAACACTATTCGTGTTTTCCCTCGTTTTTTACACCAAATTGGTGTTAATGGTGAACACTTACAGTAGTGTTTTAACTCTGAGGAGTGTTAAAAAAAGTAACACTATTTAAAGTGTTAGTTTAACTCTATTTAGTTTGGACCTATATAAACCCCGAAAAAGTGTTGATTTTTACACTGTGAGTGTGAATTTAACACTTTCAAATTTGCTGTGTATATATATATATATATATATATATAGCCTATATATGTGTATGTGTGTGTTTGTGTGTTCACACACACACACACACACACACACACACACACACACATTACTGACCTCCAAAAGTATTTTCAAGCATTAATGTGGCATCTGGCTTCCTACTATCTATACTTCCTGTTTCAGACTTTCACACCCAAGCTGGTGCTGCTGGACTTCAGCGATATGGAGAACATTTCGGATATGGTCACAGAGATTGGAGAGTGTTACGGCTGTGTGGATGTGCTGATATGCAACAGCAGCATGAAGGTCAAAGCACCGGTGCAGAATCTCTCTCTGGAGATGGACAAAACCGTCATGGATGTCAACTACTTCGGGCCCATAACACTGGCCAAGGGTAGACGGCTGCAGAAACACAGCGAGGAACATGCCGACGGTTTATTGGCAGAAAGAATGTTAAAGTGCTGCTTGTTTTTGTTGCAGGCATTCTTCCGTTAATGATCACGAGACGGACGGGTCAGTTTGTGCTGGTCAACAGCATCCAAGGGAAACTGGCTCTACCATTCCGAACATGCTGTAAGAGTCACTTCCATCACTTGCTCACCAATGGATCTCTGCAGTGAATGGGTGCCGTCAGAATGAGAGTCCAAACAGCTGATAAAAACATCACAATAATCCACAAGTAATCCACACCACTCCAGTCCATCAGTTAATATCTTGTAAAGCAAAAATGTGTGTGCTTGTAACAAACAGATGTTTTTAACTAAAATACGAGTCCATAATGCATAATAACACTTCATCCAGTGAAAAGGTTGTCTGGTCTGAATCAGGAGAGAAATCTGCACTGATCAAGCACTGTTTACAAGCCAAAACAGTTCTGAACAAATATATTGGGTGGATTTTGATGTGAGAGATAACAGGAGATGGACTTTTTCACTGGAGAAAGTGCTGTTATAGATTATGGATTATATGATTATATCATATTTTAGCTAGAAGCAACGGTTTGAAATTAAAAAAACATCTTAATGACAGATTTGTTTCTTACAAATATGCAGCTTTTGTCTTCTCAAGATGTTAACTGATGGACTGGAGTGGTGTGGATTACTTGTGGATTATTATGATGTTTTTATCAGCCGTGTGGACTCTCATTCTGACGGCACCCATTCAAATTTAGAAAAATATGCAAATAAGGTATGAATTAATTAAATATGCACTACTTTGCATCTGATGTGTTTTCAGATGCTGCGTCAAAGCATGCAGTCCAGGCGTTCTTTGACTGTCTGAGAGCAGAGGTGGAGGAGTACGGGATCTCTGTCAGCACCATCAGCCACACCTTCATTAATGCAGTAGCAGAGAACAGCACTCCTTCCCAAACGCCGCCCACCAACCCCCTCTGGGCCTGTGAGTAACCCGACTGGCACTGAGTCACAGAAACGCTCAATTATCCAAAGTATTAGTGTAGCTACTTGTTCATTTTGTACAGTAAAAATGCTGACATACACCCTCAGATACATCTGGCTCCTGACGTCCGTGCTACACTAATTGCATCACACACCTTCTGTTTGCTAGTCTCTGTCGGTGTCACGCCTTTGCTCTGGTCCAGAAACCTAGTGAGAAACCAGCCTGTGTAGACAGGACTTTATGGCATCATAGGTGCACTATAGAGTGTTGCCAGATTGGGTAGGTATAGGCTTGGTTTTGACAGAAGTGTGATTCATACATTTTTATTGAAGTATCCACCTTATTTTTCCCATTATAGCGGGCGCGGCCATTTGTAAATTTAATGTGTCTGGCTTCCGGTGTCATCCGCTTCCAGCTATTTTTAGCTGTACAAAACCGCTCGTTTTGTTGTTTGATATTGCAAATTGGTGAGTCTTACCATATTATTTTAATGTATTATCTTAATTATGAACACACTATTTTATAGTGCAAGCAATTTTACCGTTTACTGCACTTTGTTATTCTTCTCGTTATTTCTCTACGGCGGCTTATGAACCGGAAGTCTCGCACATTCACAGAAAACGGCTTACTTCCGCGTTGAAGAATTAGGTGGATACATGAAATACTTAAATATATTAGATTACATAAAACAAACAAATAGCATTGTATATTGTAACACAAAATTTCTTTTTTAATTAAATGCTGTTCTTTTTAACTTTTTATTAATCAGAGAATCCAAAAAATATATATATATCACAGGTCCCCACCAAAAACATGAAGCAGCACAACGGTTTCCAACACTGATTATAAATCAGCATGTTAGAATGATTTCTGAAGGAGCATGTGACACTGAAAACTGGAGTAATGATGCTGAAAATTCAGCTTTGATCACAGAAATAAATTCTATTTTAAAGTATATTAAAATAGAAAACTGTTATTTTAAATTGCAATAATATTTCACAAAATAAGTTTTTTTTCTGTATTTTGATCAAATAGATACAACCTTGATGAGCAGAAGAAACTTCTTTAAAAAACATTAAAAATCTTACTGATCCCAAAATTTTGAGCGGCAGTGTACACGCGCATGCGCGCACACACACACACACACACACACACATAATATGATATATTGTATATAAATAAAATATTTACATACAGAAAAAAATACATAACATCTATGAATTTTTTTATTTAGTTATTTATTTATTCATTCATTAATTTTCATGTTTTTCAGGTGTTCAGGTTTTTTTTTTTTTTTTTTTAACATTTTGGCACGTTTTGACCAATCAACAGCCTGGAAAACATTAGACTAAACTAATCTTTCAAAATGTTCTTTGAGGATTTGATTATAAATATATTTGATTCATTTCTCATAGGTATTGATTAAAACACAGTTCAGTCTAATTAAAAATTAGCTGGTAGTAATTAACCCAGTATTACTGTCTATTTATGCTTATTAGAGTATCATATTGTTAGATTAGCAGCTGCTAAAATCAGACTCTGTTCTATTTGTAAGAAGCACAGACTGGTTGTCTATGTAGAACGTTCCAAATCTGTCTCTAATACGGTTCCTTAGAAGGCAGCAGTCTATGTAGGCAATAAATAGCAAGGGCTGCTCCTCAGGTTTTGGAGCAGATCCACTGACTCCAGTCTTGTTCCAGACATCTCCAGTAAGCTGAACACTCACGGCGTGAGTCCCAACAGTCTGGCCTACGAGATCGTGAGGACGGTGAACCGGCAGAATCGAGAGGTCCTCCTCGCCCATCCCGTGCCGTGGGTCGCCCTCTACATCCGCTCGCTGCTGCCCAGCTTCTTCTTCGCTGTGGTGGCCGCCGGCGTGAAGGACGGAGCCATGGCCGAGCAGATGAAATAAAGAGAGAGGCCAGGAACTGCTACATGATCGAGGCAAAACACTACAAGTGTATTAAACAATAGATATCATACGTCCCCAGTTGATTAATCCCAGCACAATTGTTTTCTATTAAAAGTTTTCAAGAGTGGTATGTTTAAATATGCAAATGATGCATTGTCTAATGAAATATGCACTCATTTGCATACATTTCCAGAACAGAAATCAGAAATTTGTTGACATGTTATTGGTTTTTGCAGAGGGATTTTGGATTTCTCTTTTTATCACTCCATACATCAGAAAATACTGTCAACAGACAGAAAACAAAGATATTTTCACCATGTTTACAGGAATAAAATGTTGTATAAATCAGTGTGAATGGTATATAAACAAGCCCCTCAGTAAAAGCCTTCAGAATACAGATAGGAATAAGACTGTAAAGTTTGCTGTATGTAAGAGAGAAAGAGAGAGAAAAAACATTTAAAGAATTGAAATATACAGATGCAAACTGATAAGTTGCAATAAAATAAACACTTAAATGTGCATTTCGGATGTTTTATTTCCTCTAATCTGAAAGAAGACATGATATGGAAGCAAATAGTCTAAAATCTCAAAATTCACCAGTGAAAAAAACTTGAAAATGATTATTCTTCATCCATTTAACTTAAGAATAAGATCAACTAAAATAGTACAATTTAAATGCTTCTCTGTGTCTTTTTTCTTCAATGCATCAAGTATGTAGAGATCATATAAAGCTGCTGTGATGTGACTCACTATCAGCACCTAGTGGCACCTAGTGATGAAACAGCAGCACTGTTGCACCTGAAGATGGCAGTAAGCACAAGCCAAACACACACTGATGACTGACATACACCAGCAAACAATAGAGACACAGTACAGACGTGCTTGATGAGGCGTACTGATATTCACGGAGTCAGGCTTTCATAAAGCATATGAATAATACATGTCTGTTATATAATTAAACTAGTGTTCAAATTGTTATTGTCACATATTGTAAACACGAAAACAGGGTTTAATAGCTATGTTATGGTGTTATGATATTAGAGACCATCAACTAACATATTGCAAAGCAACTTAAATCCTCGCCTGTAACAATATTGCTGTCAATGGCCAAAGTACTGCAGCAAATGAGCATGAATATGACCAAAAAGTGATCTATGTAAAACATACATTTACATTTTTTTGCTGTTTCATGTGTTTCAAATTGATTTATTACTGTTTAATTTAGCTATAATAGTCCATTTAATGGTCCTATCGGGGCATGTTGTCACAAAAGGTCAGCATGAGTTCAGTGAACAATATCTTTAATTCTGAGCAATAATGATGGAAACAAAATACATTTTTTTTTTTTTTTGTAGCCAGCACTTAACATGTGTGTCTACAGAAATCACCCAGTTAACAAGGAATCTTTTCACAACTTTCACTAATGTTTTTTAAAAGTTATATAAATGTTATAACAAAATGTTCTTATAGTAATGTTTCAGGAACATTCTTAAATCTTTATTAATATTTGATATATGTAATAACATTGAGAGAAAACATTCTGAGATCAACATTCTGTTATTTGTACTTGATGAATGTTTTTATAACGTTCAGGGAAAAAAACGTTCTTAAAATATTAAAAATAAACATTTAAAGAACATTATATTTAGGCTGAAGAAGTTAGTAGAATGTGGTCAGAAAAATTTTAGGAAACTTTAAATAATGTTCTAATGAAGACAAGAAAACTGGACATTTCAATGTTCTTGGAATATCACAAATAAACATTTAAATAAAGTTATTAAATCATAAAAAAAAATAATAATAATAATTCGGTCACACTTTATTTTAATGTCCAATTCTTGATATTAACAAACAATTAACTATGAGTTTTGCCTCAATACCCTCCTAATTTGCTGCTTATTAACAGTTAGTAAGGTTAAGTTTAGGTATTGGCTAGGATTAGAGATGTAGAATATGCTCATGCAGAATATTTGTTTTATGAGTATTAAAAAACAGTACTAATAAACAATAGGCATGCTAATAAGCAACTAGTTGAGAATTGGTCCTCCTATACTAAAGTGTTCCTGAAAGTCTTTGTAAGCTTTAATTAATTAATTTTTGTTTATTCAAATGGCAAGTGAAAACTCCATTTTATTATTTTTCAATCTTTCTTTCAGTTTAACAATTTTTGTAAAGGAAATGTTACTCTTAAATGTTCCCTAAATGTTCTGAAACAAGTAATAACATTGAAAAAAAATACACAAACATCCAGAAGAACTTCCAGCTAACATGTTTCAGAAAAATATTCATGAACAATAAATAATGTTTTTGTGCTGTTTTTTTTTTTTTTAATGTTTATTCTAACTTTAAAGGGATAGTTCACCCAAAAATGAAAATTCTGTCATTTATTACTCTCCTCATGTTGTCCCAAACCCATAAGACCTTTGTTCATCTTCAGAACACAAATGAAGATATTTTTGATGAAATCCGAGAGCTTTCTGACCCTCCATAGACAGCAAGGGAACTACCACAATCAAGGTCCAGAAACGTAGTAAGGACATCGTTAAAATAGCCCATGTAACATCAGGGGTTCAACCGTAATTTTGTGAAGCTACGAGAATACTTTTTGTGCGCAAGGAAAACAAAAATAACGATTTTATTCAACAATTCTTCTCTTCCGTGTCGGTCTTTGACGTGTGTTCACGAGAGCACCAAGACGCATGTGTGCGGATTTCATCAAAAATATCTTCATTTGTATTCTGAAGACGAACAAAGGTCTTACGGGTTTGGAACGATATGAGGGTGAGTAATTAATGACAGAATTTCATTTCTGGGTGAACTATCCCTTTAGGAGAACCTTGCCAAAACGTTCCCTCTTATCTGGGGAATTATTCACTGGAGTAAGAGGCGTGACAACTTGCCCCCATAGGCTTTATCCAGTTCTGTAGTCAGTACAGCAGTAATAATGTGTGTGTTTCTATGCACCAGTGCTGTGAGCACACATTGTTAAAGGTGAGTAATCTACAGCTGAGCTCATTAAATCCTGCAGCATTTTGAACAGCTCCTGCTGTAATCCTGCAGGAGCGCTGAAGGCAAACGCTGAAAACGAGTCGATCTGTAGGAGAGGTGAGGAGACGCCTGACGACACACACGTCACTCACACAAACACGGATCCTAATGAATACAGTCTGTTATGTTGTTATGTTAATGCCAGCATGAGAAGGGTCCTTGACACCAAGTTAAAGTCCAGCTGGCCTCCGTGAGTCTTTATGCGACGGGTCACTCGCCCCACGGGGATCTGACCCTGCTTTCATACTGACAGCTGAATGAATCATGCTAATTTACCAACACCTCAAATGTGAGCAACATTTGCCTTAGAAAGTAAGCGTAATCCATGCATTTGTGGCATAATGTTGACTACCACAAGAATTCATGTGCATTTGTCCCTCCTCTTTAAAGAAAAACAAAAACACTTTTTAAACATTAAAATAAACATGAACATACTTTCACATTGTAACATTGTAACAAAGTATATGTGCATGACATAAACAAGACATGGTAACACTTTTCTGTCTAAATTATGTATAATTTTACAGCTTTGATGCCATGATAATGCAACGCCATAAACCCAAAATTACATAAAAATGAGGATTTAAACGATTTATTTTTTGCTAATGTTAGTTCATAAAAATACATTGTTTGTTCATGTTAATGTAAGTAATGTTAATGGATACAACATTTGGTTTTAAAAATGTATTAGTAAATGTTGAAATTCACGATTAAATGCTGTAGAAGTGTTGTTCATCATTAGTTCATGTTAACTAATTTAGTAGCTTAAATGAAACATTATATAGTATGTTTTATTCAATATTTTATTCAAAAGCATTTAACTGAAAAACCTTTTGAAAGCTGTAGCATTTTACAAACTTTAATTTAATCAAATTAAACTTCTCTAATAAAAAATGCCTTTGCTTTGAAATGACTGATTTCTAATTGAGTCATGGGATAAAAGACCTAGGTGAAAACCTTCTATTAAAAAACAATTAAAAAATCAAAAATCAAATCAATGCATTTTATTATATATAATTTCAATATATAATGTATTTTATTATACATATTTTTTACTATATATAATTTAAGTTTTATATAATTAAAAAAAAAAAAAAAATTAAGTAATGTACTTCAAAAAATCAAGCTTCATTTTTAAGTGTTGCCATTCTTTGTGGAAATCAACATTATTCCACAAATGCTGTTAATTGAGCTTAATTTGTATGCTGAACCCAAAATACTGCTTTTAAAGTTGAAATTTCTGAACAATATATTAGGAAGCCCCACACTGGCTTTTTAAAAATGTTTTATTCAAAAGCGTTTCATTGAAAAACATTTTGAGAGCTGTAGCATTTTGCATTTTGTTGCAACACAGACCATCAATATTTTTGAGCGATACACGATATAAAGCGTTTGACGCACACAACTCAATATAAAAAGACAATGCTTTTTCATATTGCGTGTCATTCTGGACTGGTGATTTGGTAAATGGCCTACTAAAAAAACGCTGAGTAGATGGTCGTGAGGTTGAGATGACACGAGGAGGGGGATGCGTTCAATCGCCGCCCTCATATGAAGAAAGGAGCCTCGCTTATTAATATTTAAAGGCTATATTTATTGACAGCGTGTTGATTTGCGGGTGATGTGGCAGCGCTCTAATGAATCCGGCCAATTCCAGCTCTTTAAATCAAGCGTAGCCTCTGATTGCACACCTGCCTCACTCACTGAATTAAAATACGCCCTGATTTTCTCACGGATGCGCTGTGGCTGGATGGATGTCCTTGAGTTTTTCATTAATGTGCATGCAGGACTGGAGTTTCTCGGCATCGCTCGTCTCGTTTGACTGATGGAAACAAACACATCCCCCTGGATGCTTTATCCCAGATTAGACTTTAATCTTGAGGATGGAGTTTGAATTAATCTTTTATTAAACTCTTACTTTACAGGATACTTGGCTGGATTTACCGTGTTTCATTTTTCATTTCCGAGGAAAGTCGCTGCAGTTAGATACTGAAAGACCTTAAGACAGTCTTTGATTTTATTTAGCACAACTGAAAAGCTTTACATGAATCCGTCCTTCTGTAAGAAGCATTGTTTAAAAGTTCATTTGTAGCCTACATCATGGGTTTGGATGTCGGCCATAGTGACTGAAGGATTCGTGTGACAGCAGATGCCATAAATTAAGTCTTTGTTGCTCATGCAGTTGTCATTAGACTTGTATTAATGATGGTCCGCTAATTAGTGGCATTAATTACACTAATGGGCAGACATTATGACACACATGGCAGAAAGCTAAATCATTCATCCAAATGAAGGGAATCTGCTGCCTATATTCAGTCTTTCATTTCAGCAGTATGTGAATTTGCAAAATTTCAATTGCATTTCAAAATAAAATTGAAATAAACTTTACAATCTTTACGAATCTTACTGACTTTGCACTGAAATCACAGATTGTTGAGACATGGGACAAAACACATTTACCAGAATGGATGGATGGATGGAAGGAAGGAAGGAAGAGTTTAAGATATATAAATGTTAAATAAAAAAAAAATATATATAAATATAAATTAACAAATACATATTAAAATATAAAAAACTAATAATTTAAATTAAATAGTCTAAAATAAATAAATAAACGGATTAAGATAAATAAATGTTAAATAAATTATTTTTAAAAACAAAATAAATAAATAAATAAATAATTTAAATTAAATAAAAATATAGAAATATAAATGAACAAATAGATATTAAAACTAATTTAAAATAAATAAACATACAAACAAATGAAAAATGAATGAATGAATGAATCATTAAATATGCTTATATAATATTAAGTAAATAAATTATAAAAAATATAAAAAGTAAAAATCTAAATGAACAAATAAATATTAAAAAGAAATAATTTAAATAATTTAAAATAAATACATTTTAAATAAAAACAACTATAAAACTATTAAACTATAAAAACTATCTAAATAAAATATGAATGAATGAATACTTATTTTAGGTATTGCTCAAAGCAGTCAGATCTCATGTTGTTTAACCGTGTTGGTAACAATTCAATAGAGCTGACAATCAGTTTTAAAGCATCCTATATTATCAGTTCATTTTTAAAAGAAAGCTACATATTTACAAGTATAATCTGACATGACAGTACTCATTGATTTTGTCTCTGATCGGTGTCGACACATATTGAGTGACAGCAAGAAAAACAATCACACAATTTGTGACCAAATGAATGAAGCATGAGGTTGCAGCAAACACAGGCAATAAATAACTCTGGAAATGCATCCAAAATAATTCCTTGGCACAGCCCAGTTTTAGTTTTGCACTGCAGCCTGTTTGTCCAAGTACACTCAAAACATCAGTTTTTATGTTAGTTATCGTCTTTCCTCTAACAGGACACTAGTTTTCGGATGCGTGTTCACGAGGCACGTGCACAAACAGGCCTGTATCTCACTATGCTGGAGTGGACCTCAGGATTTCCTTTGTAAATCCGATGATAGTATGTTAAAAGAGATTTGCTTTTGTGTTTCGCTCCATTAATCCAACACGGCACTGAATCCGATTGTGATTATGACAGGTCAAGAGAGGATGCTGTGGAAATGGAGGGATTGTTGTCTCATGCTGTTTGTCAGCGGCTGCCAAGAGAATGATACCAGATTAAAAACATGCACCATACACAAGCTTCACCATGATAAAGCCAGTGTTTGACGTTTGTCACATTTCACTGTGCTTTTTTAAAGGGGTCATCGGATGCCCATTTTTCACAAGTTGATATGATTCTTTAGGTTCTTAATGATAAGTCTATAACATGCTTTGGTTAAAATTTCTCAATGGTAGTGTAAAAAAACACCTTTTTACCCTGTCAAAATCAGTTCTGTTTTCAGCAAGCTGTTTTTTAGGCCATGTTGCTTTAAATGCTAATGAGCTCTGCTGACCCTGCCCCTCTCTTCCGTGGAGTGACGAGCAGACTTTAAACTTCAGCCGCGAAACTGGCTAACCAGCACATTATTAGGAAAGGTGATTTGCAAAGATTCATAAAAAAACCCTTATACTCACATCTTCTGTAGATGAAGCTGAATCACAAATGATTCGCGCGAACGTAGACGCATTTAGGCAGATCGGGATCAACGCATTCCCTTCAAAATGAAAGTAACATTAATCCTCCGCATCTTCAGCGGCTCAGACGTCGGGAGTAAATGATGACTGCTATATTTATTATTACATCCAACAACAAAACACCTCAATCGCTTAATCGGAGACATCTTGTCTTCCCCTGCACCAGAGTCGACAATGGCGGACAGCTCTCAGCTCACTCAGGGCGGGTCTGAGGTAAGACGGCCTTGTCAATCAACTATTGTGGGAGGGGTCTGTGCAGAACTACGTCATTCTGACAGGAATTTCAGAACAGCATGATTTGAGAAAGGGGATTTTAAAACAGGGATTTAAAAAAACCACTGGGTGGATTTTTATCATTATAGGATGGATGTGTACACACACTTCCAACACACATTTATGTTCAAACAACTTGTAAAGCGAATTTTGCATCTGATGACCCCTTTAAAGGGACAGTTCGCCAAAAATGAGCATTCTGGGATCATTGACTCACCCTCATGTCGTTCCAAATGTTCTTTCTTTCTTCTGTGGAACAGAAAAGATGATATTTGGAAAAACATCTGGGTTTTTGTCCATATACAATGAAAGCCAATGGTCAAGTGTTGATTTGGACCCAAGTACTTTAATATGGAAAAAACAGTTGAAATACACTGGGGAAAAAAGGAGTAAAATTTACAGAAAAACATACTCCACTAATCTGTTTTATTTACAACTTTTTTCTGAAATATCTTCTTTTGTGGTTTGCAGAAAAGATCATTCACACAGGTTTATAATGACACGAGGGTGAGTAAATGATGACAGAATTTTCATGGCCATATCAATTTACGGTTCCGCATGCAAAGTGGGATTTCCCGTAAACACAGTGCTTTCTGATGAAGAAATCCCAAATGACACTGTCCGTATCGGGACTTCAGCCACAGTTGATTTTGTCACATTCAGGCGACCGTCTGCCGCTGTTTGTCAGATGATCCCGTTCATCGGCAGGATGTCACAGCAGATATTGATCTCATGTCTAATTGGAGATGTTAATAAAGTCACCGTCTTCTTCTATCAACTGCTTCACTCGTTATCAATCAGGCTGCTGTTCTCAAATGTCATTTGATGCTTGACTTTGGGCTTAAATGCACCCACTTGTGATCATCATATCACAAGGCCATTTACTTAAATTCCTACAAACTTAAAAACAGATGAGGCTTTGTAGAAATGGAAAGCCCTCTGGATCCTGATATAACAAATGGACATTGGCTTGTTGTTTATAGTCATGAATTGTGGGCTGTGAGCGATTGCTCAGCTTCTTGTGATTGGAATAAGATTAGAATGCAACAATATTGACTCTTTGTAATTAGAGGGGGTCATTAGGTCCACAGCCGTTTAGGGCCATAAAAACGGATTTGGCTCCTGGAATGCTGCAGCGCTGGCAGATCATTCCACCTGAGCTGAAATTAAATTGGTGTGGTAATGTGTAAAGGTAGGAGCAGCTAATAAAACAGAGCTGCTGCGGACATGTGCTGGAAGAGGGAGAGATGTAGACGTTTTATGGAATAATCTGGGCAAAGCAACACTTATGATTCATATAATCCCATGCGCACACTTCTTGCTTTTGCTGTGTTCTAGGCTTGCTTTTTTATTTTTGATTATTGCCACCAGGAGCGATGACCACCGGCGCCTTTCATCACGGCAGACTCACTATTGCCTGGCAGAAATCGAATTTCCATGATAGTTGGGCCATGGAATTCCTTATGTGATTTAAGGAATGATAGAGGTACTCATTTTAGCGCTTCATTTTGAAGCCCACCGGGACACACGGTACGTGTCGAGGGTGTGATGGACTTCATAAAGAATGATTGTCTGAGTGACCTCAGCGTGACCCTGGCTCTCTCATGAGCAGTGCTGCTACAGTCGCACCCTTCAAACCTGTGCTCTTATTGACCAGTGCTGAAGACTGGAAAACCACATTATGATGCACAGTTCAAAGGGCAGCGGGCTGCTCATCTCATGTCTTCTTTAGTGAGAAAAAATGGGTTACCGCTTCTTGAAGTGATTATAAGACCTACACCTTCAAGTGAGGGTCACTAATTTGATTGTTTTCCAGATCCAAATGAAAAATCATGGCGCAGTGTTGGCCTAATACATAAAGAATTCACTATCAGAAATTGTATTTCATTGCTTCCTCGTCTTGCTGAACATTGAAAAACCAAATATAAGACACACGTCGTCGAAAAACAGACCTGACCTGCAGCTGCAACAACATCATTGCAAGTGCAAAAAGTGTTTCTTTTATAAAACATTTCAATAAACAGCGAGTTACAATATTGCCAATTACTTTGTAAATTTTGCTTAAGCCATGAAAATAGCTCTAAATTAATCCAATAGAAAAAAATCAACCAAGCAATATGCAGAAGTGGAATTACATATCTGAATGAATTGGTGTTTTAAAACAAATCTGTTGAGTAATGACTCGCTCGTAAAGTCAGGCACTTTTTGGCTTCTAAACGAATGACTGTTTTAAATAGTTCAGTTGAGTGAATGGTTCAATGAATCACTCATAAATTCAGGGGCTTTTTCGCTTCTGAATGCATGAATGTTTTAAATGATTCAGTTAAGTGAATGGTTCAATGACTCACACGTAAGGTCAGTCAATTTTTCGCTTCTGAATGAACGACTGTTTTAAATGATTCGGTTCAGTGAATGGTTCAATGACTCACCTCATAATGTCAGATACTTTTCTCTCCTGAACAAATAATTGGTTTAAATGAATCAGTTGAGTGAATGGTTCAATGACTCACTCATAAACTCAGTCCATTTTTCGTTCCTAAATGAATAATTGGTTTAAGCGAATCGGTTGAGTGAATGGTTCAACGACTCACTCATAGAGTCAGTTGCTTTTTCACTTCCGATTGAACGATTGTTTTAAACAAATTGGTTCAGTGAATGGTTCAATTGCTTATTCATGAGGTAAGTCACTTTTTTCACTACTGAACGAATAATCATTTTAAATGAATCGGTTGGTTCAATGACTCACTTATAAAGTCATTTGTTGCAACCTACTGGTGTAACTATGTAACATGCAGAAAGACTCACTGAAAAATCACCACTAATGGACAGACTGACGGACTGTGTATTAACGAGAAAATACAAACAGTGAAATTCCCAGTGCTAAATATCCACAATCACACTTAGCAAATCAAATTCAAGGACTGGACCTGATGTATAATCATACATATTTAAAGTCACTTCTTATTAACCAAAATATGCCTTTTCTTTTTTTCCTCTACTTATTAATAAATACCTGTTCAAGTTATTGTTCTACTCTTGCTTAAACTTGAAATTTGATATTGCAGTACTTCTAATATTTTTGATTCTAGATTGATAATTGTTTTTATTTATATGAAGTTTTTTATGCTTTGGAAATGACTGAATGTGAATATAAAAGGTAAACTGCAATCATAACCATATATGCCTTTCACCGATGTTAAACGTTCTCTCTTTCCCCTGAAGAGACATGCCCCATATGGAGAGAGTCATTACACACAGAGTGAAAACCCCAGCAAAACTGCAGGGAGAAATTTATGATTCCCCGAGTAAAGATAAAAAGAGCCATTAACTGATGGACCAAAGCAGTCACACACCAGGTAATGAAGTCATCACATGTTTTCAAGCCCAAAAACATTACACTGTAGAAGTACAACTAGACATAAATCCTTACAATGGTTCTCTCATGATGGGATTCAAGACTATTTTCTTATCACCTGCTATATTGTTCCAGCAGTATAGGCTATAGGGCACATATATGACACTATAGGGCTTATCACACTTTAGAAGAGCTAACCTTCATATGATGTCTAGGAAAAAATAAGAACAGAAGTGTTTTAGGACATGATAGACATTTATATTAGATTATAATATAAACACGTTTAGACACACCTACTTGTTGTTTATCATTATTTCCAACATTTTTGGACAATGGTAAAGTCATCAAAATGATAACATATATATATATATATATATATATATATATAAACATCTGAGTATAAATATTACGAATTGAACAAAATCTGTTGAACAAATCATCAGGTGAACCCTGGGATGTTGTTTAACTTTGGTTAATGTTCTGGAATGGTTCTCTTAAAGTTATGAACAAACGTTCTTCCAGTAATTTTCATAATGTTCTCAAAATGTTAACACAAAAACATCATTCATACATCATTCATAGAGTGTTTTTCTGAAATGTTTCAGTTGAATGCTTGTCTAACATTTTTTAAATGTTACTACAGTAACGTCCCCCCAGTCACATTAATAGAACGTTTGTCTTTATTAATGTTCTCAAAACGTCAGCACAAAAACATTTGTACATCGAAACTTTTGTTTTTAAGTTGGATTTTCATCTAACATTGTTTAAATGAAAAAAAAAAAGGTCTATTTCTGTTGTGGGTTCACATCATGTCAACTGGAAGGAAAAACATAAATTCAGACTTCACACTGGCAACAGCTCCCATTCAGATTGGAGAACAAAACCTTCATTCAGATGTTAAAAATAAACTGTATAACACGGCGTATCAAACAGCGCTCGCTCACAGTGAAACATGGCAGTTGCTCCTGTGTTCTTTTCAGGATCACTGATCCGAGACCTGTTAGTGGTTGCTGCATAAAGAGGGAGATTTGGGCATCGGGAGAGAGAACAAAAACCCCTGTAGAACCGTGGACCATGTCTTTCCCCAAGTCTTGAATACACAAGCTGGCATCTCTCAGTAACACTGGTGAAATGTATTCAAAGAGAAACCCAGACTGCCGGGCTGAAAAGACACTCTCGCACTGAAGCAAAGCCACTTGGTGTTAAAATGTTTGCATGTTGCATTATTATTGGCTAAAAGAAAGCTTTTACTATGACTGTATGGATGTTTCATCAAGGGTCACTTTAAGCCCTGGTTTATCATGTTACACGTTTCATACTATTCACACTTTATTTTATCTGGGAAATCAGGTTCAAGATTCACAATGTATATTTGTAAACTATGAGTTAATGTTCTTATTTGTATATTTATGAGACCTAATGGAAGCCTGTTTTCGGTAACTGCAACTTTTTATCTCGCAATTCTGAGAAAAAAAGTCAGAATTGTCATAAAAAAAATGCAATTACCTTTTTTAATATTTATGGCACAAAAAAAAAACAGAATCGCAGGATGCAAAGAGAAAAAAAAAAGTCAGAATTATAAGATGTAAATTCAGAATTGCGAGAAAGTCTGATTTTTGAGTTAATATTTTGCAATTCTTACTTTTTTCATTTTTCTCAAAATTGCAAGAAAAAAGTCTAAATTGTGAGATACAATCTAAGAATTGTAGGGAAAAAACTCTGAATTGTGAGATAAAAAGTCACAATTATCTTTTTAGCGGAAACGGGCTTCCATAGTAATATAACGAGCCTGCGAATGGTTTTAAATACTACCTGTGAAAATATTGCCACACAAACACCACTACAAAACTGGCTCTCTAAAACGGCAAGTAACTTGCAGAGTTGTTTTTTCCACATTATTTGTTAGGACACAGCCCTTCTGCAAGATTCAGTCTGATGGTTTGAGGTGGAAAAATGCCATGAGTAAGTGCATGTGGAAAATTACATAACATGAAATATCCTGCCACATCTGACCAACCGCTCAAAATAAATAATTATGGTAGGTATGAATCAACAATGAACTGATTTCAACTGAATAATGACTGTTTACTATTGTATTTTTAGAGCTGCTTTATATAGCAGTAGTAAAAAAGTAATATATTTAAAATACATTTATTTCATACTAAGTATAGTTCAAATCTATTATCATATTTACTGACATATCGCTCGAGACTTACTTTATTTGGAGTACTACTTGTGCACAACACACATTTCTTAATATTAAGCCTAAAATGTGTTTTAATGTCACTATTGATGAGGACTGTATGCAGATGCACTGGGGACCCGATTTTAGCACTGATTTTAATGATATGTCACCTTTAAGCACATAAATATGTAAATGCATTTGTAGTAGACTTAGCATGAAATAAATGTATTTCAAATACATTTTAGAAAATTTATTTTTCACTAGGGTATTTTCTTGTTTATCACTTTAGAGCTGCTTTGAAACAATCTGCATTGTATAAAGCGCTATAGAAATACAGGTATATCATAGTAAATCAGGGTAAAGCAAAAACACTAATTCTTCATCTATGAAATGAAATGTCCTGTAGTGCAACTTTAAGTCTCTTGAAACATTCAAATGCTTCATTGTATGGCGTATCATACAATATTTTAATTTTCCTCTCAGATGCTGAAACTAAACACATCATCTGAGCATTTCTGTGGCTGTATAGAGCTCGTGAATATTTAATGAGGTAAGTCCTGAGGCACTTTATGATTGGTTCTGTTGCCAAAGTTAGCACCCCTTGTTCCGTGTTACCCAGAGGTTAAAAGTGCATTGTGAAAACACTTCTTAACCCAGGGTTTAAGTGGCCTTATTCTGGGATTCTGGGAAGGTTAACACACTGATGATGCATTTGTTATCTCAATTAAAATCTTTTTCGTGGGTTAAAATCTTTGCTTCCTGGCTGATGAAAACCGAACACACATTGGGAGGATCGGATGAGCGCTCTGCGGTTTATCAATAGTGTTTGGGTAATGGGCAGTAATCTAATGTCCATTAGGGTCGTGGAGCATATGCCGGGCTGTGATCTCACATGCATCTGCTCTCCACTGGGACACACGCGCATGTGGAGGCACACCGAGAACAATTACCTTCTTGGATGTGTGTTGAAAAATGTTTTGTTTTCCAATGTAAAGAGGCTGAGGATTAAAGCCTTTCACATTCAGAAAACACTGAAGGATTCGCATTTGGGTGAAATCACACTTGCTGAGATTGGCAGCAAGTGTGCCAAAAAAAAGTTACGTAAAATCACAAAAACAAACTGAATAAAGTCCTAAGATGACTGATTTGATTTAGTCAGAATTTCTTTCAAAACTTGCCCTATAGATTTACACTGTTACACATCAATGCCAACAACAAAGAAGAAAACACATGAGATCATTTTAACTGAATATATACAAAGTTACCCTAAATAAGCTTGCGTACCCAGTTTGATGTGGACAGACGATGTAAGTGAGCTGTTCTCATATGATGCGAGTTTGAGTCGTTCTGACATACGGCGCAGCAGTGCTTCAGGCGAATCCTTGCTCAAGGCCCTTTCCTGGTCTTGTTCCCTTCTCCCACTGCTTCCTTTCTCTTCTATCAAAAAGGCCAAAAATATAACTTCAAGAATGGTGTGAGTTTGTGGCTGGACTATGTGGTTGTCCCCAGTGATGGACTCTAGTGAAGTGTTTGTCTCTAGTGATGCAGAAACTACGCACTTCAAACTTTACAGAAAAAGAATTACAGTGAATGAAATTGTAAAAAAGATTTACATGTAAGTGTAGTTTTGATTATACAGTTCATTTTTAATTGTAATTTTTAAATGAAATACCTATAAACATAATGTCAAATATGTGATTTTTCCAGAAACACTGGATGACAGTGACAGTGATATATCAATGCTTCAAATTTGAATTTTTATTGAATAAATTTTTTAATTAGTTTTGAATTAAATACCTATAAACATAAGATCAAAAACACAACATATGTGATTTTTTTCAGAAACACTGGATGATATTGACAATCAATGCTTCAAATATTAATTTTCATTGAATTAATTTGTCATTTTTTAATTAGTTTTGAGTGAAAAACCTAAACACATATAATGTCAAAACCACAAGAGATGTGATTTTTCTAGAAACCCTGGATGATGTTGACAATCAATGCTTCAAATTGTAATGTTTTCGAAGTCTCTTCTGCTAACCAAGGTTGCATTTATTTAATCAAAAATACAGTAAAGCAGTAATATTGTGAAATATTATTATAATTTAAAATAGCCATTTCTATGTGAATATACTGTATGTAAAAATGTAATTTATTCCTGTAATCAAAGGTTCATTTTTAGCATCATTACTCTAGTCTTCAGTGTCACATGATTCTTCATAATCATTTATGCTATCATTTCTTATGCTGATTTGGTAATTTTTCCAAACTAAGTTATACGTTTAATAATAATAATAAAAAAAAAAAATCAGGGAATAAATAAATAAACATAATTAGTCTAATTTGCGTAGTTAACTTAGTTAAAATGAAGTTCTTGTTTCTGGACTGATGAAGTTGTTCTGTTTTGTGATTTTGTTGAATTTCTGAACTGTAATTCCGTAAATTCCCCTTCCTGTCATTTCAGCTTCCTGTAGGGCTATTTCAAATTCACACAACTGAAATTATGAATTTTGCTGTATGTACCCCTCCTACACGTTCACATTGTAATTCAGTATGTAAATTGTGTAACACAATGCATGTTTGTATTACATGATTTACTGCCAAAGCTGCTGTACAGTCAGAGAGCTGGAGGTGAGTGAGCTGGGTGTTGATCAGATCTTATTAAGAACAATGAGTGGGACGTCCCGCGGGACGGGCCAAATGAAGAGGGTCATCAGTCCTCAGATAGTTGCCACTGTCATGGGTCAGTGGAGGGGAGCAGCAATTAAACAGCAGCTTTATGAGTGATGACCTACTTGTGCGAGAGGCGTGAGTTCTGCCAAACCTGTGAGAGCTGCCATCGATTCTTCTGCTCAGAGTTTCTGAGACACTGACAGATTGATTCCTGGAGAAACAGCAGTTTGCCATAAAAATACAAAAGAAACAACATCTATAAAGAGGTTTCTCAACAGGACATGCATTAAAACCTTCTATGATTTCTATTGTTTCTATTAAGTGCACTCATTCAATGTAATAAAAGTAAATCAACTTTGACATTACTTATGGATCATTAACAGACAAGCTACAGTTACAACAGCATTAAAAATGAGTTGGCAATATTAGTCCTAAATGATCATTCTTCTCAACATAAATGATGTTTCACACAAAATCACTGTCAATCTTAACCTTGTGTATAATGCCATAGACAAGTTTTTTTTTTTAATGTTTTGATGCCAATGACACCCAACTGTTATGATCCCAAAGGAAACCCCTTCCTTAAATATAAGGGCATCTACATATTTTCATCCATAAAAAAACATTTAAACTGTAAGAAAAATGTTAAAGGGACAGTTCACCCAAAAATGAAAATTCTGTCAATAATTACTCACCTTCATGCCGTTCCAAATCCGTAAGACCTCCGTTCATCTTTGGAACACAAATGAAGATATTTTTGATGAACTCTGTGAGCTCTCTGACCCTCCCATAGACAACAAGGGTACTATCACGATCAAGGCTCAGGGCCCGGTTGCATGAAAGTCCTTAAGTAATTTGACTTGGGGGTATTCCTGAGGGGAAAAAATTCCCTGAGGTAAGGGATTTCTTCAAGAGCGTTGCAACAAACGTCTTAACTGTCACCCTTACCTAAGTGTTTATACTAAGCGTTTCACGGTAGTTCCCTGTCCAACTTTATCGGCAATGGGCGCGCGGTTGCTAAGGTTACTACATCTCACAATAAACAGAACATAACGAAATGCAAACCAACTAAAACCAACTAAAACACGAACAAAAAAAAAAGAGCTGCCCGTTTCTGCATGTTTGTGTACAGTCGTTACAGGAAACCGCTTTGTTTCTAAAGTGAAAGCGCCTCCTGCTGACCATGGACGGAAATTTTGCAAATGTGAAAATTAATCCATGTTTTGACGCTGCAAACACTCAGGAGTTGTAAATGTGAACAGGTGGATCGACAAGATAAATGCATTATAAAAATCTAAACAGTTTAGGCATACATTACATTTATATTTAATGTAGGCTAATAATTGATTAATAATAGTTTAAATTAATATAATTGATACAACACCCATTTTCTTAAATATATTTTTTGTTTCATGAAAACCTGTTAGTCATGGATTTTACAGTCATTTTACAGTTTAATGTTACCATAGTCATTGCCCTACTATGCTTATTTTTTTTATTTTTTTTTATTTGTGCAGGTCTTAAATGTCTTAAGTCTTGCAATTGAGCTTAAAAATCTTAAATACTGAGATTAAGATGATTTAAGGGAGCTGTTTTGGTCCCTTAAATTTATCAAGGTGAAATAGTTACTAAGGACTTTGTAGCAACGCTTAAGGGAACGCTTAGATAATTAAGTGGAATACTTAATGACAGCCTTAAGGTTCCTTAAGTTGACCCTTAGGATTTTTCTTGCAACCCAAGTTTCACTAAGGGTTCCCTTAACCTTATAACTAAGGGATTTCTTAGCTTAAGGGCTTTCATGCAACCGGGCCCAGAAACGTAGTAAGGACATTGGTAAAATAGTCCATGTGACATCAGTGGTTCAACCGTAATTTTACGAAGCTACGAGAATACTTTTCGTGCACAAAGAAAACAATAATATCGACTTTATTCAACAATTTGTCTCCTCCACGTCACCCTGGCACCATTTTGGAGAGTATTGCGATGTATGCAGGTGCTTTGATCTGAACGTAAACAACGTAAACACTGACACAGAAGAGCATTCGTTGTTTACGTTCAGATCAAAGCACGCGCATACGTCGCGATACTCTCCAAAATGACGCCAGGGTGATGTGGAAGAGACGAATTGTTGAGACGAAAAGTCATTATTTTTGTTTTGTTTGCACACAAAAAGTATTCTCGTAGCTTTGTAAAATTACGGTTGAACCCCTGATGTCACATGGATTATGTGTTCCGAAGATGAACGAAGGTCTTACGGGAATTGGAATGGGGTTGGGTGAACTATCCCTTTAAGCATGAAAATGTAAGGACAACATGTTGTTTCTAAAATTAAAAGACATAGCAAGCAATAAATAAATAAATAAATATGTATAATAAAATTAAATTAAATAAATAAAATGTAAAAATAATAAAACATAAATATATTTGAATTTATCTATAAATCTGAATGTATTTTTAAACTTAAATAAATAAAATGCTCCTAATAGCACGTCATTAACAAAACCAAGATCATAGGTTCGATTCTCAGAGAATGCATATACTGTATATCAGTGTAAAAATTTAAATTTAATATTAATCCACAAACATAAACATTCATTTTACTTGTTCTATAAAAAATAAAAGTATATTTCTGAGAGAACTGAATTTGCAATCTTTGTCACCCCATATAGATAATAATACCACTGTCATTTAGTCGATTTTTGATTATAATTGTTTTGTTGGTTATTTTATTTTAATCTTTTTACTACCAACACCTAAAATTTCTTTCTTTTTTTTAACAAAAAAGCAGATGACCAACTCATATCAAAACATAAGTATGACTTGACTGTAACTATTCAAACTCATTTTTCATTTTCTTTTCAAAGTTGTTCTAATGGATTCCAGAGCTGACATTAAGTTTTACGGTTTTCTGAACTATAATAAAACCAATGTGACTGAATTTGGACAGAACAGACATTTCAAATCTAACAAAGAATGGTTTTAAAAGCGACACACTTAAATTCATAATCCAATGTAACACCCACGATGGCCACAAATGGGACGCCACAGGAAGTGCTGTGGAATTAAGTGACACCCTGCGCAGCAGGAAAGGTGACGCCAACAACGGAGCGGATTACTGGCCCATATCTCCATACTCATTAATCCGGCGGAGTTTTCAGAACAAATACAGGCAGATTTATGAGGATAACAGCTCTGTTGTCATGATATTTTACCCCCACCCTAAAGTGATCTGTAATCCTCACTATTTACAACAGTCTTATTAAACAACCATACCAGATGTGTTCTGGCTCACAGGGAATCAGGTCAGACATTCAGCAGGTAGTAATCTCTCTCTCTCTCTCTCTCTCTCGCTCGCTCACTCTCTGTCTTAAATGAGCTTGTTTTTGAGTTGAGACCCATCTCAGATACTCATGTGTCCTAAAAACATTGTCCTTTCAAAGCAAAACACCTTTCTACCTATTTAAGACGTCACATAAATAATAACATGTCACATAATACAATATTAGAAGAGCTAATGTGCTTAAATGTTTTATTTTAACATAATCTGTTAAATACATGCTAAATAATCTGTACAAATACATCTATGTCTATATCAGGGAGGATTCAGTTTAGGGAATCCTCAAAATATATGAGAGAAGAAAATTATAGAGTTATTATTATGTACTTTTAGGGCTGTCAAAGTTAACTGCAAAAATTGCGTGGAATGACATTTATTGTGAAAGAAAATGTATTGCTTTAAAAAAATTCATTTCAAATAAAGTACATGTAATAGTGTATAGAAAAAGCTCAAGTTAGTTAATATTTTGCAGATAATATTTTAATAATATTTTTAAAATGTACTTTGGCTTAAGTGCTGTAATAAAATAAAAGACAAATATATAATTTCGCACACATGTTGTCTTTTGTTGCCAATTTCTGCAAAGTAAGTAAATCTCAATAAATAAAATAAATATTTTTTTTCAGTGTATTTCCAAAAAAGGGATGTCCACAATTAATCAATAACATGAAAGTTTGTTTTGAGGAGAGAAAACAGAATTATTCAGTGCAAATGACACTCTAAACATCACATTGACTAGATTTTTTAATCCATAAAAATAACTTCGCTGAGTGAAAATTGTTTCTTCACCAAATGTTTTTCAGTGAATGAACTTTTCTGAGGAATGAGGTTTTTATTTGGCAATGTCATTATTGAAACTAGCATTAGTGATCCCGTTCAAATTCTGCATAATTCAATGTTCTTTTTAATAAAACTAAATGTCCTTGGACATGTATGGAGTATACAGTACTTATTCTCCATGAGTCGCGACTTTCATAAAACACATGCAACTGAATAGCAGAAATGTTCCAGTTAGGTTTGCAGGTCAATATAGTTAGTTATCCAGCCTTAAATCTTCTGACAGCACAAACTAAGCATCTTCAGCTTTGAATTAAAGTGCCTGTCTCTACTGCTAATCTGGCTTTCAATTTAAGAGGGTTTTGTGCTTCACAGGATGAGTAAAGTGATTAACTCCAACTAGGAATACAGGTGCTGCACAGAGAAGCTTGTCCAACACCGGCATTGGGACGATTAACGGGGGTTAAACCATTAGCACACAGTCTGTCCCGAGACCTGCAGAGGACTTCAGATGAGCCCAAACACAGAGACGGCCAGGAATAAACCATGCAGACTTAGAAATGCAACCTTTTTAGTGATTAATTAGACATACTGAAAGCCTGTCTGCTTTATTTTACAAACAGAATGCATGCAAAAACAGAAGCTTCTTGATTTAAGCACCAGCCAGAAGCAGAAGCAGGAATAGAGGCTGCAGTCTGCTCTAACACTGAAACACAAAAGCACTTGATCCAATAATCTGCCTCACACCTCTCACTCCAGCTTACAGCAAACACATTCACAATCTGTCTGTGCTCACACTCACCTCACAAAAATATGCTCTAAGAACGTTCTAATAAAATCCCCATTACGTTTTATGCCAACATTATTTCAGAATGTTCTCTGAACATTCAAAATGTCCATTTTTACAATGTTTTAAAAGCATTTCTTATTACCTATGTGTGAAGCTTTAAAGATCTTTCAATGGATGGTTCACCCAGAAATTACAAACATTTGATATTAACAATGCTTTGATTTCTATGGAACATAAAAGTGATCCTCACTGTAAAAAAAAAAAAAAAAATGCTGCAATTGGTCATCACAACTTAAAATTCAACATTAGAACAAAATAAATTGTTCATGCTTGACTTAAAATGATAAGTTTAGTTTACTTTAGTTTAAGTTGGATAATTAAGTTATCTCAACCAATTTTAAGTTGTTATACAGTATTGCAGCAGCATTTTGTTTTTGTGCTGGCCTATCTTATTAAATGAAAATGAATGTCATCAAGCTAAACAATGACCATAAATTACTCAAATAAATTGATATAGCAACTATTTTTACTCAGAAATTGCTAGTAAATATTTACCAAGAATTACCAAGAATTGGCAAGAAACACATTAAATTAATTGGAATTTAAGTAGAAAGACTTCCCAATAAACCATTAAAATAGCTACGAAAATGTACTGTGCTTTTTAAAAATATAAATAAATATTCATATATTAATTATACCTCGATCATTCATGTTAGTTTAGTGTTTATATTATTATTTTAGTTTATTAACTAATTTTAACAGATGCAACTTAACTAAATTTTAAAATGTTGAAATTAACAATCTAACAATGAACAATGCTTCTACAGCATTCATAACTCACACGTTATGTCTTTCTATTTTATGTCACCAGTTTTAAATATGCAAATTCTCTGGTTAACGAATGCCTAAAAGCGACCAGCTGGATATAAACCAATGCAAATACACGGTAACTATCATAAACATTTGGGTCGGACTCGCGTGAGTTTTGGTCAAACCGTTGAGGTGCTGCTAATGTTCGTGTACTCTCAGCCTTAACAGCAAACATACTGCTGTCTTTTCTTCACTAATGCAGTAGTCAACAAATTAATTACTTTATAATGATATGAAAACATGTACTTTAGTGTACTGGATACACACAGTTTCATTGTCTGTTTTTATAATCATCAGTAGGCATATCTGAAGTACCCTCTCGTGTCAAAACAAACAGCAGGAGGTGTCAGTGTTTCCGCCTCTAGAGGCCGCTCTTGTACTGAAAAGCACTTATGCGACAGAGAAACAAGTGTGCAGACATCTTTAGAATTTTGTCTTTAAACTTCCGGTTTGGCAGTAGTTCTTTAGTATTGCTGTTTAGTAGTAATTAGCTGGTTAAGTGAATTTATTGTAGAGTTAAAGGGTTAGTTCAAGGGTTAGTGAAAATTAGCCCATGATTTACTCACCCTCAAGGCATCCTAGGTGTATGTGACTTTCTTCATTCAGACAAATACAATCGGATTTATATTAAAAAATGTCCTGGCACTTTCAAGCTTTATAATGGCACTGGGTGGGAGTTTTCGTTCAACAGTCTGAAAGAAGTGCAATAAAGTGCATTCATCCATAATAAACAGTGCCACACACAGCTCTTGGGGGTGAATAAAGGCCTCCTGTAGCGAATCGAAAAATATCCATTGTAATTACTGTTATTGTAATGTTCGAAGTGGATGTCACAACAAATGTCAGTAAATTTGTATGACCTTACCTTCATGCTGTGGAAATACAAAAATCGGAAGACAGAAGTCAATTAGCCCAGTGCTGAAAAGAGGTGGGGTTACTCAGGCCCCTGATTGTTCTTCCAGCAATCACCTATCGATGCCGATTAATTGGTGAAACCGTTAAAAAATCGGGCAATTTGAACACTTGAAAAACATTCACAAACCTCGTTTTCATAAAGATTTCAAAATGTGTTCGCACAACCAAGAAAGTAACCTTCTTTAAATGTAAAAAAAAA